>JAYJMB010038693.1:13457-28733 GCA_036873735.1 Pouteria campechiana | reverse complement strand
AAAGCGTGCACTATAACACATGCAAACAAGTTTTTATTATGATTATTATTTTTCTATATACTTCTAGTTAGATTAGAAAAATTATTAAACAAACATAGCCGTACTCATATAGCATTTGCCGCCCACTTCTCAAAGCCATATTACCTGAATGTCACTTCTTAGGATTTGTTAACCATGAAAAGCCTTTGTCAATTCAGTCATTAGGATGCTTGTTAGGTTAGGCTTGCTACGTGTCTCATGCGTTGACATGTATTTTTCGTTCCTCTTTTTTCAGCCTTGCTCATTATTGGAAGATTATTTTGCTATGTTTCTCTTGATCGGTATCTTTGGATATTGGCGTTGCTTGTTTGGATTGAAAGTTTGATTTATTATTATTATTATTATTATTATTATTATTAGGGCTCTCCGTTTGGTAATGGAAAAAAGGTTTTCTTCTCTTTTTTGTCCTGTTTTAATGAAATTCTGTTTTAGAAGTTTTATGATCTCATCTCTGGACGTCAACTCATCTTCTACAGCTGCTAAGGAAAAATAGGTGAAAAAGGGTCTGTATTTGTCTGTGTAGCGTAGCAAGAAGAGTATCAAAAGAAAAAACAAATATCATGATAAGTGTAATTGAGTCTATATTTGAAAAAATAGATGAATGGTTGAAAGAATAATGGTGAATGATTAAAAAATAAAAAGATATATAAGGATAAATTATTGAAAAGAAAAAATATAGGCTGTAATGGGCATTTCTCTGTTTGTTTGGAATATAAAGCTTAGCGTAACAAAAGAGATTTAAGTAACAACCACAAACCCTAGTGTACGTAAATTAAGGCATCAGGCCAAAGGTCAGGAACTTTCATTCCCAGTAGAAGTCCTCGAGTTTCTTGATCCCGGGAGATGGCGATTTTTCCATTCTACAACTCGGTATTGTTGAGGAGTATTTGCACATGAGGTCTGATGAAGAATCCCATGGTCTATGACCTTAAATGGTGTGCTGCTGCTTAACAGTTTCTATTATTCCAATACCCTGTTCGTAACAACAATTAAATCTTTGTTTTGGTTTGTTGTGTGTAAAGCATTTAAGCTTCAAAGCATTTGTTTGCCACTTTAGTTTGCCTGTCCACGCACGTTGCACTGAATTTCAGCTTTGCGCCCTAACAATCCAGACCAAAACATGCTAAGAAGAATAGAATCTCTATTGGTTATAATTGAGCTATTCATCCCGTGGAACTTTACATCGGAAATAAACTTTCAGGCTACTTTGGCGGCCATTTTACCAGAGGTATCTAGTGCATCAATTTACCCATATGATTCCTGTTGAAGCATATAGTCGGGGGTACTACCACAGCAGCCTACCTATAATGATAAATAAATTAGTTTTAACTTTGGAGGGAGAGGCCATAGAGATATATGTTATCATGCCATACGCTTTCAATGAATGGTAATGACCAAATTAAGGGCCTGTTTGGCTGTGCAGCTAAGTTTCACTGTTCAGAGAAGCACTTTTGATAACACCACTTTTTTGAAAAGCAAAAAAAAATCTGCTTTCTTCCCACCACCATAAATCTACTTTCTCGGTTGGTGAGTAGAGCTTTTTAATGTTAGGCCAAACGTATAAAAAATTAATTGAAAATGCTTTTAAATTAAAAAAAGTACTTTTTCCCTGCAAAACGCACGGCCAAACAGGCCCTAAACCCCATTGTCTTTTAATGGAACATTTCAATTGATTGCATTTGCGACAAGCAATGACATAGTCCCAAATTTAGTTTGCACTCCTTTTCTATAAAAGGATGAAGAAATTCTATTATAGTTACGCAGAATCCCAGAAAAGTCATGAAAGTAAGACACCAAGAGGGACTCAATGAAGGAATGACCACCTTCGCTTAGCAAACAAAGAATTTTGGAGCCTATTTTGGAAATGGAAAAAGAGAGGTGGAAAAGAAAAGGTAAAAAAATAGCCTCAGATAAGTACAGAAAAAAGAAAGGGAATAATGAAATATTATAAGATTTAATGATTATAAATAAAGTGACTAAATATAAAATAGATGGGCTCTTTATATGAAAACATGACATTAAAATTAGCGAAAAGGTGGAACCCTCTTACCAAACACCCAGTTTGGTACCTCAAAGACAAACCTCAAGTGGGTAAGGTCATCTTCCCAACATTTAAAAAATGCCATAATGTCATAAAACAAAAGGGAAAAGAAACAAAGAGAAAAGACAAACGGCCCTAAGTAATTGCTGGAAAAAATGATTCTTGAATTGCTGAAAGGTTGCAGGTCCATCATATAATAAACTGAAGGCAACAACAAAAATTCATGGTACCCTTCTTGCGGTTTGAATGCCATTTTTTTGTCTTCTTTAGCCATTATATCTAGATTTTAAATTCAACTTAGACAGTATAGAGAACTTGTCCAATATTTCATCGATGACTAGGATAGAGTACCTGTAAACCACACAAAAGCACCCCAAGTTCGATCTTTCTTCTAAACCAATTAGATAGACAATGAATCTGAGCTAGAACTGTGCTAAATGAGCTTTGTTTTACATAGTTTACATAGTTCTCTAACAATTTTCTCATTTTCAGTTTTGGATCACTCTCTCAAGTGTCAATTCATATTGGTTCATAGTTTACATAGTTCTCTAACAATTTTCTCATTTTCGGTTTTGGATCACTCTCTCAAGTGTCAATTCATATTGGTTATCAAACACCCTTCTGAATTCCTCCAACAGTCAGCTTAGTCTGGTCCGAAACTCTCTGATGCCAGCCTACATATTCAGTGCCTTATTCAAGTGCAGTAAGAAGAATTGATTTTATCCAGGCAACTTGACTAACAGATCAATGGAGGCCAAGTGTATTGTCTGATTGTGAATTCCAGCCAAATGGTTCAGCTTTCCTTCCTCCTCAAAATCAATAAGCATTTAGTCCAAGTACAAAGTACAGGACCCAGCTGTTGTAAACATTGCACATCTAATACAATGTCTGTACCCATTCAATGGAATTGGATACGTATCCATTGTGAATTTGTGATGCTTTGCACCATACATTCTATTGCCATCAGCCACCAATAAACTGAAAACATCAGATGTATTAAGAGAGCATTTAGATTTCAAAAAAATTTAACTAAACGAAATTATGTGAACTTCCAGTATTGACTAATATAGTCACATCCCTTCCCAGTAGGCTTTCCAAAACTCTAATAGAATGAGCAGAGGCAGTACCTGAGAAGGCATGAATTAAGATTTCTAATGGCTCTAATTCATCCTCCCTGTCAGAAGACATCTTCTTTATTGCTATCTGAACCTTAATTTCCTGGCTATAGTAAGACCCGCTGACTCTAACAATGATGGCTGGCCAAAACTTGTCATCACAATTGCAACAGCCCTTTATGGCATCCAACTTGCATTTCATCCCACCTTTCTTTGAAGGGGTCTTAGTTTTCTCCAAAATGTTGCTTTTCTGTGATTCAGATCTGAAAATGGGTTTGCTTCTATGAGAATAAATGGTCCCGCACTCGATTAAATTCTTATTCATCAATTTATATACATAGAATAGAATACATGTAGATGGCGATATATAATGCAAAAGAGACAATCCTTGATTGCAAAAGAGACAATCCTTGATTAATATGATACAACAAGGAAATTCAAGATTATAATCATCTTTATAATGTTCTTCACTTTGATTTGGGTTGATACCCCCCAAAAATGAATGAACCCATTACAGATCATCAACTTGGACCATAGAAGATTAAAATGTGCCATGGATAACTCCTTTAAAGGTATCGGCAAGCTTATCTAAAGAAAATATAAACTGGACATGTAGTTGACATTGAGCCAAATCTTCAGAGACAATGAAAGTCAATTTCAATATATGCCTGGTTCTTGAAGAATCCTTCGAATCCAAATGAGTTAACAAATAACATTAGCTAGTCCCTTATGCTCTGATTCAATATTAGAGCCAGCCATAGTTAACAATTTCTGAGCACTCAAGAAAGGACCTAAGAAAATGTTAAACCATTTGCAGATTTCCAATTGTCAAGATTACCAGCCTAATCAATGCTAGAGCACACATCCATATGTGCATATTTAAGGTATCTCAAGGACCACTTTATGGCAAGTTCAATGCATAGTGGTAGATTGACAGATGAAAAGACTGTTCTGATTCATAGCAAAGGAAATTTCAGGCTTAGTCAAAGTAAGATATTGTAAAAAACATACTATACTTAAAATAGGTTGATGGATCTGAGTAAGGCTCACCTTCATAAAGAGACAAGTTGTGTCCTTATAGAGATAGGAAGTGATGATAGGTTTGGCATGTTCTGTATTGCTTCTTTGAAGAAGATCTAAAAAATAATCAGATTAAGAAAAGATCACAGAAGGTTTGATGAGCCTCAGTGTCAAGGAAGTAGTGAAGAGAATTCAAATCTTTCATGGCAAATTCTTATTGAAGACAAGAAATAAGCTGATGCATTTGTGCACTAGGACAAATTACAAGGATAATCTAATTAACATAGACTAGCGACAACATGATATAAATCAGTACACTGGATAAAAAGTGGTGTGTCAGCATGAGACCTAACAAATCCTAGTTTGAAGAGATGAATAATGCAACAATAAGACCAAGCTCGAGAAGCTTGTTTGAAGCCATATAAAAAGGTCAAGAGATCATATCAATAATCTATGATTTATTTAAAATTATTAATTCAAAACCAACTCAAATTTAAAACAAACCCAAATTATCAACCTGAATTTTTTAGGGTTAAAGGGTTAAATTAGGTCAGGTTGAAAATTTTAAAATACAATTATGGTTAAAGTTGAGTCAGAATTTTAAAAATAGGATTAGAGTTAGATTGACCTCAACCCAGTATTAAATTAGGTCAGGTTGAAATTTTACAATACAATTATGGTTAAAGTTGAGTCAGAATTTTAACAATAGGATTAGAGTTAGATTGACCTCAACGCAGTATATCCTGACCACCGTTGCATCCTAATTTTTTTCCACAAATCTCCATTACTCCACCTATTAGGCTTACTCACCTAAAGAGAGAGATTATTTTCATTATAGGTAACCATCTATAAAGACTGTAATATCAAAGACGCCTGGAAGCCTATATGCTGGTATGATGTCTCACGTTAGATTACCGATATATAATTATAGAAATGGCTTAACACTTTCAGGAAGCACATGCTTTCGCCCTGAAAACACCTTGATTTTATGGATGCCTCACCTAAACAGCCAGTTGGACAACCAGCTACAAAATTGAGGCTGATCATACACTGCATGAACCATTAAATAAGATACAGACAATGCATAATATTGTCATGCATCATGAAATATTCAAACAGATCATACAGCATATTGACACTTGAAAGCAAATTAATTGCCCAGCTAGTTGCATATTGGACCTCCCATCATAAGACTTTGTCTGATCTTATAAAATTTCCAGCCCAGTCCACTCTTTTTATTCATCTATCAGTTACATAACAAAAGCTTGACAGAGAACATATATGAAAATGAATGGGTCTACTGAGGACATATTGACATAACCCAAGATTGATAAGAATGGCATAACAAGATTCATGTAGTTGACCCCACTTTAGATGGAAAAGTGAATTTGATGATGATGATGATGACAATGATAACAATGATGAATTAACCAAGTGCAAAACAAATCATCTCCTCTCATGGCTTCTTTTGTGAGATGAGGAAAGAATATCTAAAACATGAAAATTAATGATGAATACATAAAAGGCAAAATATCTAAGATGCCACAGATAAATCAGCTGCATATTAGATAAACATGGAATGGAAATAAATAATAATTCCAACGCATGGGGCCTTGACTTCTTACACCATTTTATGCTGCGAAAGAAAACAATTGATTAACTGAAAGAAAATAGCCAACCTTTACAGTGTATCTGTGTGACTTCCACTTGGTAACCACATTTTCTTTTGTATGATGAAAACCTTTTCATCCTCCTCTGCCTCTGACTCTTCAGCATCTACCATTACTACTTGTTCCCAGTGCAATGCTGGTAAATATTTCTTCACAAACTCCACAGCTTGTTGCTTGTCACGGATTATTGCAAAACCCTTTGGCCTGAGTATGCGGTCCATCTCAAGCAGAAGGTCCTCACCACTGCAGCCTTTGTTCTCAATGTCTGAGAAGATGGTCCAAGCATGGAGAAGATCATATGTCCGGGGGTATGTTGAGAAGGCCTCACACCTGTAGATGGAAGAAAAATGGCAGATTTGTTAGCCCCACATTTGAAAATTAAGATTAAACGCCACTGGGAGACACAAGTCCAGAGATAGAAGAAACTGAAGAAAATTAACAGAATATGCTAGTGGGATTTCTATGGCAAGTGGCTGACAGATTAGCCTACCTCCTTTCAAGGGATGTTGAAAAGGTCATAGGAATTAAAGTAGAGAGATTCGCAGGAAGGAATAAATAGCACCCATGGAGCCATCAAGATATGCAGAATTTTTGGATCTAAGTTATATTCTGCTGCATATTTTTGGTTGTTTTACATGGAAATATAAAATGGTCAGCATCTAAACAATGAGGCCTGTCTCTTAAAACCACAATTTTATGTCATTTTTCCTAGACAAAATTAGCATCCACATTTTTGAGGATTTAATTCTAAAATAGTGAGAGCGATCCATACAAATGAAATTCTTTTCCATGGTTTGCCATGTTCCCAAACAAACAGTTTCATTCCCATAGTATCATATTGGATATAGATATCACTATGGTCTTTTGAAATGAATGCCAACAGGTGCACCATCCTCATTCGCAAGCATCTGTAGTTAGTAGACACTAGATTAGTAGATTACTTTTCTTGCTCTCCAAATGTTAATTCCTAGATGGACTTTCCATACTTCGGTGTTATGATTAGGGCTGTAAAAAAGCCGAGTTGGCTCCCTAGCCTGCAATACCTCAGCTCAACAAACAATTTCTATGCTTGCAAGCCAACCTCAAGTCTAAATTTATACGCATTTCATGAGAAAGTCATGCTCAAGTATAGGTAAAGCTCAAACATGCTCAACTCAGACATATTAATAGGCAGCTCTGCTTGGTTGAGCTGAAATCAGTTCATACTCAAGTCAGTTTGAGGGCCTTTAAGCTAAACTCAAGCTTAGATAGTTTGGGCTTGAGCTTGAGCTCAAGCTCAAGCTCAAGCTCTGCAAGCCAAGTCAACCAAGCTCAAGCCACCTAGTTTCACATTCAAGCTAAAAGCAAGCCAATCAAACCTAATCTTAGCCTCCAGGGCATAATTTTCCAACATCACATTTCGCAGTGAAAACTATGCCACCTTAATTTGGCAAAAATTTAAACTGGCATGGTGGTCTTCAAGCTGGAGAAAAACATTCATTTTCACATGATTCTTACCAGTCATGGACAGTGCCTATCAAGCCTCTGTCATAGATGATCTTAAGTGTTTTTTCTTCATCTTTTGGGACAACATTCATCACCCACACATTTTTATCTCTGACGGCAGCTGCAAATGATCCCAAGTTTGCCCTCATGTCCATCAAGTTTCTAACAGCATCTGGCTTAAGCTTTGGACCCAACAGCTTCCAGTAAGTCTCAACCCTCTTTTGCCAATTTTTCTGCTCCATGTGAAAGTATAAGATACAGCTTATGTTTGTGCAAGATTGTATCATGCAAAACAGATATAGTAGCACAAAAGGCTTTTAAATTACCGAGTCCTTTACAAACATGTCACCAGAATAACCGAAATCAGCTATATGTGGTGGAGGAGCTGTCAAACGAGCAGGCCAAGGAACCAATCCACTCCCTCTTGCTCTATGGTTCTCTGATAATTGCAAACAAATTAGTTATTATGCAATAATTGTCTCCAGCAATAGCAATAAAAAGTCAAACAGGAAATACAAATCATGATTTAACTCATAAATAATTGCGAACAAAAAGGAATTAAAATATCTTATATTTTGGGGCATCTCTATGAAAAACTTTAATAAAAAAGAAAAAGAAAAAGGATCTAATCCATCAGGTGATTTAAGTGTGTATTCACAGAATCAAACAAGCAAGAAGAAAGTATACCAAGCTTTACAGGAAGGGACAAAAACGCTGTTAGTCAACTTCTCAAATCTGTTGAAAATATGATAATTTATATGGTTGAAAAACTTTGAATCAGGATCTGAATATTGACAAACCAATTCACATTTGCCAACAATAACCCCACCAAGCACTAACATAAGTATTACACAGAAATGGAAAATCACTGATATTTCAAATTAAGGGCAACTGGAAATTTGATAAATGTGTGAGACATCACATTGTATGGTTTAAATCAAATATAATTAGATAATCCTGTTCAACACCAGTCAAAATCTGATGCCAATGATCTTGTGCAGATGTTGTAAGAAACCATAAAGGAAGAACACAGTTTATACTTGTAAAAGTTATTGCCTTTTTTTTTTGACAAATAATAAATATCTGTAACCTTATAATGAGGATCTATGCACAGTGAAAATTAACCATAATGATAAAGCAAATCAAGTGCAAAAGAATGGAGATGCCTTTCTTCCAACACAAAAATCATGAAAGATATCAGTTCATAGAACTTGTTTGGATAGGCAACGAATGGATGCAAAATACATATTAGATAGCCAAGCAATTCCCAGATTCATGACATAATAAAGGGAAACTTAATTATCTGAAAAGAAACCTTGTGAACCCAGTCCATGCTAATCTTTCAAGCAGCAAGTAAACAATAGGAGTGGAAAACATTTAAAAAGATATAAAACTACAAACTCACGTTGAGAGTAAGGAGTGATGCACGCTTCCATCTTTACTTCCCACACTGAATCTGGATCATTTTCAGAACTGCAGAGTGGAGGTTGAGTACCTGGTGCTCTCTCCATGTAGCAATCATTTGTTAGAGGTTTGACCCAAACCACAGTTTGGTTTCTTTTGGCAGCAATTGTCCAGCACATGCGTTCAACCAGAGCACTCATCTCTCGCCATATCCGCAAATCCTCTTCATCTTGAGCATATGCTTCAGGAGAAGAGTAGGCAAAATAACCTCCTGGCCTAAGCAATCTATCTAACTCAAGCAAAAGAATACCATCTCTTTGAAGCCAATCAATCCTACATCGAGAACAATGAGCAAGCTCAAAAGACCTGCTAGGATAAGGAAGCCTCTTGGTTCCCAAGACCCCAAGATATGCAGGAATACCCCTTTCTAAGGCAAATTGGATCTGATTTTGATGCACGTCATTGGGTGCTAAAGACATTGCAATTATGTCAAGGGGTAGGAGATATGCTCCAAAGCTCGCAACACCACAGCCTACATCAAGAACTGTCCGGATCCTTCCCCCATTGTTTAAATTATTGTTTTTGAATTTGAGCATCTGGAAATCAAAACAAGCCAGCATTAATATTTTTTTTCTAATGCAACTGAAGATAGCAGAAGAAGGTTCCATGGTGCAAAGAAATAAGACATTTTTTCAATAAATAGCGAAATGTTCTGAAAGAAAAATTGAAGGGGCAAAGCATCCCTTAACATAGAATTCCACAACATTAAAATAAATAAATGTCTATTAGGGCAATTAATAGCTGAGACCAGACAGAGAATCCACCTCATGATCCCTTGTTAAGGGAAGGTGGAGGTAACCAAATTGAGAAATATATGCATCACCCAAGTGGCAAGAAATGATGCTGTCTAGTTTGACAAAGTACGGTTACAACCCTGTTAAATTACTACTTGAGTTTCTAACATCAAAATTAAAAGATGGAAAGAAAACATTATTTGCATCCAAGAAAATAAAAATCTAGAATCTCCTTTTCTCTATCAAAATATTCAAAAACAGCATGGCCTTACATTTGCAATTGCAGCAATATATTTATCAGCTCCACGATGAAAGTGGGTGCCTCCTCCAGGAAACTTAATTCGGTCTTCTTTGACAACCATCCAATTCTGGTCAGATTTCTCATGCGCAAGGTGAGTGTGAGGAATATTTGCTTTCCATACTTCGTCTCTGCTCCTTGGCCACTTAATCGGAACCTACAAGATGGAAGTATTGAAGGGGCAACAAAAGAGCATTTGATAGACAGTGGTAATCTGAAACAAGGATGCATCTAGGTACAAAGAAAGGAAAATTTACAACTTCATAACTAGTGCAAGATATAAAAGTAAACTAACCTTGTACCCTGGTGGTGGAGGGATCAGGCAATTATACCGCCTTTCAGGGGGAGGGCAGTGCCTCTCATAGTGCTCCATCAGAGAAAGATCCAGCTTTAACCTCATTTGGTATATAAGATTTCTATCTAGACAAGGAATCAACTCAGAATGTTGATCATCACATACCTTCAAAGGCAGAAACATAAAGAAATCGTGAGTGTGTACATAACTGGAAATCATCTCCCAAGAGAACAAGGAGGAAAGAGAGATAATTCAACAGAGCAAAACACTAACCGGAAAGCTTTTTGGTACAAAACTGTCATCACCATCTTCCAGTCTAAGCTTAATGGATGAGCCATCCTGATTTCTTTCAAGCTCGGAATCTTCATCACCAGCCAAATAGGATGATCCAAGCTTCCTCAGGAAGGACCCATAATATACACATAGGAAAACAAGAAAAATCCCAACAAGGAACAAGGAAGCAACAAACCGCTTCTTTAGGGCACCATCTGATCTTCCCCTCATGGTTTCTATGCAAAAATTTCTTAAAACCCTACTGCACAAGTTTTATTACAGCACAAACAAGAAGAGAAAAGCAGAAAATATTTTTTGCAAAACTATCATCAGAAGACCACCAAAAACTAAAGAGCTATCAACAGAACTGTAAAATGAATATTCTACACTTTGTCTCTCAGGTGCAAATCAAAAGCAAATATCAGAAATGCTGACTCTGGTATGATAAGCAACCAAAACAAAAGCACAACCCTGTAAAATTCAACCAAGAACCCATCAGTCACAAGGGCAGGAAGGAATAAAAAATAAAAAAAACTCTTGTTTTCCACCAAATCAAACAAAAATCATAACATCTGCTTGGGCAATCCGATCAAGGATATAGTAAAAGATTACAGAAGTAATTCAAAGTACACGTAGGATGCAAGATAAGGCCGCTTGCTCAACATCTAGCTGTCCCACTAATCCAATCATCATCTTCAATTTAAAAAAAAAAAAAGGACCCACATCTATATTCACCATCTCAACAAGTTGGTCAGTCTTAACATGGGGTTTAAAAACATGCTCACAACTCTTCTTCGACCCCCCCCACATATGCATTTTTCTTAAACACCACAAAAATTAAAATAACCCCAGTACTACTTACATCAACTTGTGATTCGTACTTAACTGATGCAGCAGGAAAAAACAAGATCTAAGTTCAAAAAACAGAAGTACAGGACACAAAATCAAACTCTCCACATAATACCAGGGCTTTAAGGTAAGGAATTGGTTGTGGCTTCGTTAAAGCTTCTGACAACGCTACTGCACGCTAGCAAGACGTTGATGCCGGAACTCTAACATCGACCACACCGACAACTGCACCGCATTTAATTCCCCAGCAAAGTAATAAAAGAGACCGAGCACAGTAAACATGTAAAAGAACCAAAGTCGGCAAAAAAATTGTTTTTTTCTTTCTTCTTAAAGGAAATGAATTTTTACAAAACAGAGCTCTAGAGGACATTCAGAAGTCCAGGAAGCCACGGACATCAGAGTACGGCACCAAATTCTGAAATTTGGCACCAAATTCTGAAATTTCTAGCAAACTACAACAGCAAAACGTGGGATTTCAGTTGGATTACGTAAAAATCCGAGCATTAAAGAACTTACCATATCTGTAATTGATCTGGAAATGGCAACCCTAGATTTTCAGTGAGCAGAGGGACAAGACGTAAAGTTATACCGGAAAAAGGAGTCCTAAGCGCAGCAGATCTGCAAGGGCTGAGAGGGGAATGGAACAAGAGCTCCTCGTGTGAGTTTACCACCAGTTAAAAAATGTTTACAGGACAATTGAACTGTTTGACGACTTTTGGCCGTTTATTTTCTCGACACCAATTACATGGTTGAGATTGACTTCAGTTGTGCATAGGAGAATTGGTCCATCAATGTTGGAATCTAAACTGACGGATCCCCTTTCTTCTTAATATTTTTATCGATGTTGGAATCTCCCCTTGAGATTTGCAATACAAATTAAATAATCCAAAGGTGGATAAAATGAGATCGAGACCAAAGGTGAATTACATGCACAATTGTATTTCTTTCATGAGGTGAATTTTGAATATGTGGAGGGCAATGCTTACCTAAGTAATGGAAAAAATAGAATAAAATTGAAATAGAATAATGATTGTAGAAAATATTATTAAATATTAAATATTGTATTAATAATAGAATATGTGTGTGTGTGTGTTTGGTTGTCAAAAATAAAAATAATATCCAATTAAAATTAAGCAATAGTATGAAAAGTTAAGATGGATGATAGAAAAAAAAAATGATTTGTAAGAAAAAAAAGTAATAAAGGAGTAGGTTTTACCATTGAAAATTATAGTTAACCATGAAATATTCATCTTAATATTTGAAGAAAATAGAGGAAGGTAGATAAATTTCCATTTTGACAACTAACAACGAAAAATGTTCACCTAGTTTTTGGTCTACGTGAGTCTCTATTTAAGATGAATATGAACCCATTCGTTTGGGAGTGAATATCCACCCATTTAAATTATCTCTTTATTTGAGATCCATTTAAGTTATTAATAAAAATATTTATTCCAATCTAATTCAAACAAGTGATGCTAAACATGATGAATGAATTGGGTTTATCCTATACATCATTATGAGTCGAATTGAGTATTTGTATAGAAATTTCCATGGTAATGTTGCCGTGGAATTATTTCCCGTAGCTAAATTACTCGATTTCGACGTGAAAACGTTATGCCTGCAATTGGATGGAATCATGCCCCGAACATGAGCTGTTTCACCCATGAAACATAAGATATCATTTTGGGATCATCATCGGCTTCTGGAAGCCAATGTTCATTCCTCAAGATCCTATACTACTTGTTATCACGAGGCCTTAGATCCACCAACTACTTGTGCTTGCAGTTGAGATATAGCACAAGTCGTTTGAAAAGATTGCTGTCCAAACTCAGCTTTCGCAAGCCATGATCTCTAGAAAAAAGGGCTTGTTATGCTGAAGTTAGCCTGCTAATGATCACAATCAATGGATGATGGTATCTACACCTTCCTCTCCATGTTGTGCCTGCAAATTGAAGTGGCAGGCCTCTATGGATCACTCGCATCCGTATTGCCTATCATATCAGATGTTACATTGGCCAGGTCTGCTTCAAAATGACTCAAATGCCAAGAGTTTTTCTGGTTGACTTTCTGATGTGGGAGTCAGTAGAGCAACTGCACCATGCGAAAGCATGCTACAGTAACAAGAAGTGTTAAAGAACCAAGCTTAGACTCAGAAAGAAATAATTATTATTTAACTATTCCTTCCATTTGAGGAAAGGTTAAGATGGTGCCCTTAGTTTAACATGATGAGAAGAAGAGCTCTCAACCAAGACAAAAGTCCAGAAACATGTCTGGTATCGACAAATCTTGTACCAACAGCCTAATCTGGTTACAACATTGTCACCAAACATCTGGTCGGAGTTCACCAGTTGCTGGGGGCATCCATCTCCCAGAATGGTAGACGTTTTCACCTACTTTCCAGCCAGGCACATCTTTCATTATTCTAGCCTCTTCCTCAAGAGCCTTTTTCCACTCTTTAACAAATCTGAAGAAAAGGGACATGCATGGAAAATTCAAACCTTTTTCTGGCGGAAAATAAGCAACAAGATGCAGGAAGACACTCCAAATACCAATGCAAAATAACAGAGGTAAGGGAAGGAAACAGTTATTTCTTTAAATAATTAGGAAAACATCAGAGTTTTACCGTTCATCCTCTTCAGCTTGAAGCATAGGCAGTATTGCTCTACGAGCAGCATACTTCTCCTCTTTAAGCTCCCTGCCAAATTCAACTCAAAGAGTCAAATCTAGTTAAATAACATGCTTTAGTGGTATTCTTACCACCCTCTGGAAGCATGTCAGGCTGGAGAGTTAACTCTAAGGAAAACAGCATATCTAGCATAATATATCCGACAGTAAAAATACATCGAATGGCTAGGTAGTTTGGCACAGTATTGCTGAACTTCAAGTGATCATTTGGGCACTTCCACTGCTTTCAAAGATATCATGACAATTGTTTTCCCTTCACTACAGAGATGACTGATTAAACTTTTATAAAAGCATGCTATCAGCTGATGAGCTACCACAAAACTTCTGGCAGTGGTGCATGACCGCTGACAGAGGCCATCAGATGGTTAGATAATGTGCAGTTGGTAAACAAGGATCGGTTTTTTAGCAAAGGTACAGAATGTATCATCAAATATTCAATACAGTTCCAAAAAATCTATTTTTGTTCAAGTAACGGATTCTAGCCAATTGAAAGGATCTTCTGATCAATCCAAAGATCCTTTCGATTCAATTAGTAATAAGGTTTCGGAAAAAGTCAACAGAGATTATTTGGACTGACCCAAATACAGGGCAGTCTCACACTCCTAGGCCCCACACCACCTGGCAATGTATTCATTAAGTCAACAATTATCATGCTACAGTCGCTCACCAATACTGTGATGACCATAGACCATAAAGGATGGCCACTATCTATTATCTCCAAGTCCTCTCATTTGCCACCCTCATAATCCCGCATTGCTCCAAGATAATGAAGAGTTTCATAAACAGCGCCTTTCACCACCATTTCTTCAAAAAAGATCACAACCAAGCAAAATACTTATGGATATAGTGTAAAGCATTGCCAAATCCAGTTCCCCAACTAGGGCAAAGTATATATTAGATATCACAACAGTAAATAAAAGAAACTTTTGGTTGGAAGTCTGCAGTATGGACTGGCAATGTTTTTCAATATGGGGAGCAACATTACTTGTCACAACCTAGTTAGCAGACAAGGCATGCTGCAAAATGACAGCAGAAGAAATATTCATATTAAGTTCTGTTAATATAAAATTGTCTTGATCATGAAAGATTAGGTAAAAAAATAGTCAATAAACATAAATGCCAAAATTTCAGAAAATCAAAAGATTATGTTTAACAGAGCCTCAACAAAATAAAACAGATGAGTGAAAGGCCATACTTTTTCCTCAGGAAAACTTTCATGTTTGCATAATTTAAATGGCCACTAAGAAAGTCATTTGTAATCTTACTCAATTCTGTCAATAAGTAACATCATTTGAATTTTAGTGTTAT
>JAYJMB010038693.1:0-13357 GCA_036873735.1 Pouteria campechiana | reverse complement strand
GCTAAATTGTAATTAAGCCTGACTAACAATCCCAAGCTAGAAGCTTTTGGCATGCTGTAGCAGCAGAGCCTGCTAGATGGGATCCGTAGTGATTGAAAAGGGAATTTTCATATTGTTTCTATTTTTACGAAAAACTTAGACCACTTCATGGGCATTTGACTATCCCATCCATACCCCCCTGCATGATCTGGTCACTGATAGCGTAGGTCTCATCTACAAACCTAATGCCTTCACAAAGATCCTGTCTCCATTAGCTATGGCTCATTCCCTCGTTTCTTCATTCTTTCAGCGACTTCTGACTCTGTGGTGAAAGGTGACCCAAAAAGTAGCGATGCTTCTATTGTTCCGCTAGCATCAGATACTCTCCTCGATTCAATGCTTCTGTCTAACCAACCCAACTGCCTCCTCCTTCTCTGCTACCTCCCCCAACCCCAGCTCATTAATAACTCATTTCCCTTGCAATCTCTAGACAATCTCAACTCCTTCATTCTTTCAGTGGCTTCTAAATTGGTGATGGAAGGTGATCTGAAAAGCAGAGATGCCTCTATTGTTCCAACAGCATCAGAAACTCTCCTCAATTCAATGCTTCAGTCTAATCAACCCAATGGCCTCCATTCTTCTCTGTTATATCCCCCACCCCAGGCTCGTTGATAGCTCATCTTCCCTTGTCATCTCTACATTATCTCACCTCCCCAGAAAGAGATGGTAGTATGCATTGCCATTGAATCATGAGAGTCTTTATTACATTTATCAAAACCATGTTTTGAGATGTCAGCAGAAGGATTTTCACAATTGCTATGGCTACACTTATCAAACTATTCTCTCATGATCTCCAATACTGGGTCACCAAGGAATCTTTGGGTTACTGAACATGAAATTGGTGATATGGTTCGCCAACCTCTAAAGTGAATGCAGAGATGTTTTCATTGGAGACACCATTTGTTTTAAAGCCAACTTTGATGAGGGTTCAGAGTCCTTATCCATTACGAGAAAGTGATATCTACACATATTCAGTATGTAACAAAGGGAGTTGGGGGAGACCTCATATGAGAAGAGTTGCAGAATGCTGCTGGATAGGAAGAGGATAAGCAAGATATCTTAGGGCCTTTTGTTCTCAGGATTAATTGGGGCAATTTTAAAAAGGCTAACAGTTGTTTGGGTAAAATTATATAATGATCCTTGTTGGACAAAGAAGAGCCTAATATGCAAATTTTTCTACAAAGTTGTATTAATCTATTAGAAAAAATTGGAACAATGTAGACATATCTGCAATATTGATATAAATTTGTAAGCAAATATGAAAATCACTTAATGAAAATATGTTCCATTTACATGACTGCAAGCAGAAAAATGGGCGATGCAAGCGAAGCAGCTACCATTATAGATGGATTCCAAGACATTTTCATAAATGAAATGACAGACTTTCCTCCTGCTTGTCCAGATCAATTCTGACATAGATCAATTGGCCAAAATACTGCAGAGTTACTCTTTTCATTAAGGGTGTGTTTGAGTAAAGTGAAATGGTCAGGTGCATTTGGCAATAAAATGGCATTGTAAATAAAAAATTGATATGACATTTGCCTACATCACCTACCTCAGATCGATCTTGACATAGATAAATTTGCTGAAGTACTGCAGAGTAAATCCTTCCATTAAGGTTGTGTTTGGGTAAAGTGCAACGGTTAGGTGTGCATCTGGAAATATAATAGGAATGTAAACAACAAATTGATGTGGCATTTTCCTACATCATCTACCCCTAACAGCCATACTTCTTTTCGTCATCACCTGCATTTCTCATCGTCACCACATCTATCTTGTCTTTATTCACTTTACAACTGATATCATTCTGCAACCTGCTGACATCATTTACGTTTATATTTCCATTTTCTATTTCCCAACATCTGAACAGACACTTATTCTTCAGCTACACTTGGCATAACATCTTAGCAATGGAAGGTAGCTTCCTGGTTGAAAAAGACTGCATTTTTGCCTTTTTGCCAGCTTGGTAGAACTGCCCTATCCTTTTCAAAGGAAAAGAAGTTGACCATTCAAGTTCATAAATTTAATAAAAAATATTATTTACTATTACCAACTAGGCTACTCAAAAGATGTAAAATTATTCGAATCTTCTCTTCTTTTGTAATGTTAATTATACAATCTTTTTCAATGTTAATCGTACAAATTTTCACAAAGAGCAGCATATAATACCACTACCATGGTAGCTAAGCTTGGCACTTGGAGGGGATATTTTGGTATCCAAATTCAATTATTTTCTAAATATGCATCATTTAATCTTATTTGAAATGGATTGGATGGTGCATGAAATAATGAGAGCAGTCTCCAGGCAAGGGAAAAAGCTTTAAGAGAGAGTGATTTTTAAAGATAAGCTTGCTAGGTATGGTCAGTCTGGAAAGAGCGAGAAATAAGAGATCCAATATTAAACTGGAGATATTTGTCAAGACCTTTCATAGTGCAAAGAATCGAGTCACTGATCAGACAGTGAGAAACAGTGTCTTTGAATTATGATTGAGAAAGACCTCAATGCTTCTTGGATGCAACCTATGGGTAGAATGCACCTGGATGGTCTCTCATCATGCTATTCTCCTTGAGCTCCCATCCAATACTCATTTTATTCACATCCCAGAACAGTTTTGAATACAACGCAATATGAGGCCCTTGATAATCGAAAGAAATAATAACAACAAAAACATATCATGGAATGAACAAGAATAAACATGAACCAAAACAATGTAGAAAACATGTTGAGGATTCATGTTTGGATTATTATCTTTTTATCTGGATCATGACATATGAGAGTTCATATATAAAAATAATTTAAGAAGTGCGACCCAAAAAAGTAGCATTTCTCACAAATAGTATGCAGTTAGACACAACCGTCAATCAACTCTGTGTGATCATTGGAGAGAGAGAGAGTGCATGTGTGTAAAAACCAACCTAATCCAAGCCTACTCCAACTCAATGGATTGGTGCATAGCTGCACAAGGATTCAAGGCAAGAGCAACAAATCTTGAGTGGCAGAAGAAGGGAAGCATCTATTCCAACATTCCGCCGTCATGTGTCATATCCATCGAATACATTTTCTGGGGTTTCCCCATGATGTATTAGGGACTTCCAACTTGTAGGAACTCCCTCCGAACCGGTGCAATTTTTCCTTTCTGCTGAACATTCTCAAAACATTCCCTATCTCATTCCCCTCATCTTATCACCTATGACTTACACAATGCCCTAAACTACAACAAAATCTAATCCTATCTTCATCATCTCATCACCCATTCATCTCAGCATTCCCAATTCATCCATGCATATCACCTGAAAGTGTCCTAAAAAAAAACCTTAAATTACATTGATACCTAGTACCTACTGAAAACATAATGACCTAGAGCCATATCACCACTCCTTCCACCCAACTCGAATCCATGCAAAAATCCTTGTCAATCTCACTACATCAGGAATCATCAACCAACGCCCACCAAGAAGGCAAATCCAACTAGGGCATATTGATAGTGTCTCATGATAAAATCACTCGGATTGAATAACATCATCATCCGATAAGCATACCTCTTTTTCACTGAATTCGCAGAACGCAGAAAGTAACGGATTTCACCCATATTGAAAAATTAAAAATTAAAAAAGAGGAAGGATAGCAGCTAGAAATGCAGTGTCTCTAAACTTCTTCGACCATGGATCACGATGACCAACCACCCAGCCATCCAGCAGTCAAAGAAATCCAAACCTCCTCCAAAAAAACAAGAATCCGCACGATCGTACCCCAAAAGAACCCAAAGAAATCATTTTTAAGACTATACAAAGAATCTGGAATCGAAGATGAGAGAGAGAACATAGAGATCCTAACCGTCGGATCTTGTTGCCCTTGCCGACCTGGTACATGCCCCAAGAGAAAGCGCCGAAAGCAGCGAGGAAGATGGCCATGGCGCTGGGCCCCGTATTGGGAATGCGGCGAGCGTAACGGACGGGAGGGAAACCGCCGGGTGGAGGACCGTCCTGAAGGACGGGCATCTCCTTCACGCTTACCATCCCGGGCTTCTTCCTAATCATAGCCTCCGTCATCTTCTCCGAGGAAGATTTCTACTTCTTCTGTCTGTCGATTTGAGAAATGGCGTCTGTAACGAATGCGAGGAGCGGAGTCGCAGAGCCGGGCAGTGGGGACGGATCACAATGGTGGAGCAGTAGCGGGCTCGTTGCTAACGTGCGCCGCAGTAGTCAATAAACACTATAGTTATCGGAACCAAACCGGTTAGGCGTCCGGTTAACGACCGGCAGTTCAGGAAAACAATACCACAAGATCATGAAAATTTTAAACTATAGATATTAATATAAATATATAGATATTTTATTAAAATATTATATTATTTTAATTCATTCTTTTATTTTATTAGAAGTTTAAAAAAAATACTATTGACAGATACCGGCCAAACCGGACTGGTTAATGATTGGTTTGTGGTCGAATCAGTTTGCTAGGCTGGTCCGATTTGGTTCTAATAATGCTAAACTATAGCTGGGGTTAGGTCAACCCAAGCCCAAACTATCTTGGCCTTAATTTTTGGTATATTGGCACTTTTTTGGCTACTATGGCTAGGTTGGGTTCAAAATATCCTAATTTAAAAATGAGGTTGAATTGGGATAAAAAATGTAACCAAATTTAGAAATTGGGTTATGTTGGGTTAATATGATTGCAATCTGATTAACCTGCATTGAGCTATTCTTAATAACTTTAAAAAAAATCCTTATTTAGTCCTTAATCCACCTTTTATTATTCAAAATAGGACTGAAACTTTAAAATTTTATCCTACCCCTATCCTCTATCTTGAAAGCTACCACCACCCTAAGCTTCCCCTTTAAGATGCTAATAGGTACATTTTTGTTTTTAATAATAATATATTAAAATTAATTGTTAATATGTATATGTCTTGTAGTTAATTACTATATTATATAGGTCATATGTATAAGTATGAGAATGCTAATCCGAAGAATGCTAATTTGAATTATTAACGAGAAATTAACCCGAATTCAGTTCGAATTCTTGGAAGTTTGGGAACTCAACTAGACCCAATCTATAAATAGAGCAGGATGAAATGTTTAGAAATAGAGTTAAGGTTTGGAAGACCTGAGCAGCGTCTAGGTGTAATGATGCGGCAAGTGGGGAGCATGAGAAGAAAGAGCTTCGCAGAGGCGTGCAGTGATGAAAAGGGTAGTAGCTTTGCCCTTGTGCCGTTTAGGAGCACCAGAACGGATGGACGGTCTTGATCTTCGATTTCTTTTTCTTTTTTTTTCTTTTTTTTTTTTTATAAGTTGCAAAGGTTATTCGATAGTAATAGAATGGGTTGTTTTATGCTTGATTTTTATGTTATCAATCATTTTTAGCGACTATTATGATGGTTTGGACAGCCCAATGTCGAGATAGGCAGATGGGCAGATTAATCTTGTCATGCACCCTTGAGTGTGCTTCTTTTTTTTTTTTTTTGTATTTCTCTTCCTGCTCAGATCGATGTGAACCATGGGTGTATTTCTCTTCCTGCTCAGATCGATGTGAACCATTGGTGTATTTCTCTTCCTGGCCATCCATTTTATTCTCTAACTATAGCCTGATTATCTGCTTGTATAAATGATATGCATGAATAATTCACCATCTATGGTCCCAACATGGTTGACAACAAATTTCAATGGATTCCTATTTTTCTTGATAATGCATGCGACCGCATCTTAAGCTTATTTCATTACCAGTTATTTTACATTTAAGTAGGGTCAACTACATGAAACTCATTTTGTCATTCCTATCAATCTTGTGTTATATCCTCAGTAACCCAATCACTTCTATATTTTTCTAATGACATTTAACCAGACTCTTTTAGTCCTTTTTTTTTTTAATTCTCGAATGTCTTTCTACTTCAGCAAATTCTTTTCTCACGATTGATACAGTTTCTGAATTTTGTTTTACACGACTAAATCACTTAAGTTTATTTTCTCATTTTATCATCAATTAATTCTAATTTCAAATTATTTCATTTATATTTTTATTCTTTTTCTTTTACTGCTAATCCATATGAAATTCTAATTTTGGCAACACTTATTATTATTATTATATATAATTCCTTGACTACTCAATGCTCTATCTCATCAAGCATACTCGGTCTTATTATTTGTATCAATTTTTTTTTCAATTTAATGGCACTTGGCAATCTCATAAATTTCGGAAGCACAATTTCAATGTCATTTTTCCCATCCAACTTAAATTATATATTTAATATCCTTTAAATTTATCTACTTTCCTGAATTATTACTCTCAAATACTTAAAATGGTTATTTATTACATGACTTATAATCTTAAGCAACTCCTCTTTTATATTTATATTATTATCAAAGTTGCATTTTATATATTTACTTTTTGTCCAACAAATTCTATACAATTAGATTTTAAAGCATCTTTTTTCATTTATCTCTTTTCAAATTTATGTTTCCTCTTATTTAACCTGTTAAAAAATTATATTATCTACAAATTATATATATAGGGTTTGGTTTCAAAACAACCAGTTGGTAGAAATATTTGGAGTAACCACTTGATCTCACCATCCAATCTGGGCAGGGTAAAATCCAACCATTCAAAAAACAACCCTATTTGTGCACCCATCTCATGTGGTAAAAAAATTCGAACAGGATCTCCCTTTCTCCACAACCGTTCGGGACCAGTCTCCCCCTCTCTCATCCTGACAGTCGGGCCTCTCATGTCACGCCCTCACCATCTCCTCTTCTCTCCCATCTCATGCACCTCCCTTGCCATCCCTCCCTCTCTCCCAAGAGGGCATGATCTGGATCGTCAGATGCTAGCTACGAGTGAGGGAGGGAGGACGAGTACGGCTTTTGGGAAAGAGATTTGAAAAAATACACTCGCACTCAGAAACCCATCTCTCATCTTCCCCGCACCCCCATACCTTCTCATCTTCACCAGCCCACAAGCAGAAAAGCCTAGTAACTAACCCCACCAGCAATAGTGGAACCCTAGCAACTAACACCAAAAAGAGAAGGAAGAAAATCATCGAATCTACATCATCGTCTCTTATTCTTCTACGTTCGACAGTTTAGAAAAAGTGTGAATTTTGATTTCTCTTCATCTCTACTTTTTTTCATTTGATACTTAGAAAAAGGAAGGTAGAGAGAGGAGATAGAATAGAATGAAGCCAATGATTGGAAGAATTATTTCATCGAAGTCGATATCACTGAAGAGTGCCATAGTTGCTCTTGCTAGATTCGTTCCTGCTAACGCCCAAATGGCGTCTTCTTCGTAGGCTATTTCTACCTACCTAAAACACACCTCTGCTGCCATCAATGAACTCATCTAATTCTACAAGAACTTGCAGTCTTCCAAGCAGCATGACAATGGCAAGAAGCGGAATGCAACTGAAGTGTTTGACGATGGGCCTCATCTGAAGGCTACCCCGGGATGGGTTGAGGATGTTGTCGGTGGTGATGGGCGTGGGAGGAGGGATGAAAAAATGATGGAAATGGTTGTTGTCTAATATGGCTTAGTGAATGTTAATGATTTGTCTAGGAATAAAAGGAAGGGTGGTGTTGGGAAGGAACATACAGCAAATGACATGTTTGATGTTGGGAGAGGTTGTAGGGTTGATTCTTTTTATGTGGGAAGGAAGGGTGAGAAAAAGATGATAAGGGATCAGATAGAAAGTAAGGAATGTGCTTCTGGTGTCAGGGATGGTGATAAATATGAGAAGAGGGTAAAAGCTGAGGTTGAGAATGGTTTTGGTGATTGTAGTGATTTTTCAAGAAAAAAAGAAGAAGAAGAGAAGAAGAGAAGACTAGTTGAAGTGTCACAGATGATGCGGTCATTGGTATCATTGTCTCTTATTTAATGAGCATGTGGCAACTTGAATTGAATTATTTGTGAAAACCCACAAATTCTTGTATGACATTATTGATTCTATTTCTAGGAATTTCATGTTCCATATTTATTTTACTAGGGGCTACTATTTTATTAGAGGCTTTTCATGCTCATCTTTTTGTGTATCTTTTAGAGGTGATAACCAAATTTTTGTTTTGCATTTTTATCATGATTTTGTGTTGTGGTTGGCAGTCTTAACACAAACATCAACATGTTTTTATTTTCTTGCAATTTGTCAAACTTTTCTTGGTTGGTTTGAACTTCTTCATAATCATTGGTGAGTGAAGTTGTTGGATATGTTTCTTTAGAATCCATAATAGCGACATCTAGGTTTTGAGTTGTTAGTACAACTTCAGAAGTTGCTTGGATCATGGAAACAAGTGGTCTTGGATTTTTGGCTTTCTATGGTGGTTAATTCAATCTTCAATTTAGTAGCATTGGGTCCCCTTTGGGTTTTCTCTTATGATGAAAGCTATACCAAGTTCTAAAATTAGAATTTCTCTTAATGGTCAGAATACCCTCCTTATGTAGTTCAAATTTAGGTATAAGAGCCATTATCGTGAATCAAACACTTAAAGCTTGACTTGTAAGAATTAATGGACTAGTGAGGTGACTGTATAATAGTAATCTTGACAATTTTTATAGTGCTTGAAGTCTAGCCCAAGCTATACTATCTTTCTATATTCATCACCCTTATTCAACAATGTTTATGTTCTGTATGCTTATTCTTGAAGTTTGACTTCAGAAATTCAGTTTTTATAGGAATAATGGATGAAAAATGTAACTTGAGGTTGCCAAGCAATAGTGAAATTTGGTTGAGGAAGGCATCTTAAAGAAATAACTAGCTGAGGGGAAGTTTTCCAGGACACATTAGTCTCTATTCACTATAAGACATTGGGTGCATGCAGAAGGGGTTTGCTGGTATTTCCCAAGGGACTTAGTCATATGGTTGCATATGGCTTGAAATATTATTAGCACAACAACTTGTCATGTGAATCATGTTGGTCTTCATCTGAATCAGTACAAGAGGGAATTTTGTGTAGAGGTTCAGAAACTGGCATCAAAACAAATATTTGCCAGATAGCAAGCCATTTTATCATGTTTTGATTTTGAAATAGAATTTATCAAAGGAATTTCTAACTCTATCCCTGATTTCCTTTCTAGAGAATTTCTATTTCCAGGATAAACATGGCAATTGCTTGCCTATTTCAGAAATGTCTTCGGAAAAGGCAAAGCTCAAAAACAATTGAAAGACTCTTTTAGCAAGAAACTTGTCCTAACACAATCAGTACCATTAAATGCTCTATTTGAGCCCTCTCATCTCCTTCTACTAGAGGATGTGGCAGAATGTTTCCACTCTCAATAATCCAACTTCCAAACTAGCTTATCACTCCTACTGATTTGAAATAGGTCACTACCTCTTCAACACTAACCTCATCACCTTCTCCTTCTCTAAACACCAAAAGGTTTACTTCCTTCAAAACCTCAATAAGGTTCTTATCTAAACCTTTCCAGCTAAAAATAGTTCAAATTGAACCTTATCACCTTATTACTCTTGCAGAGTGATTGCTTAATTACACCCCTAAACGCATTACACAAGTTGCATTTTCAAAAAAATTTCATTTTAAACCAACTGATTTCAATAAGTCATAGATATTTTATGAATATATATTCTGGTTTCAACTGATTATGTTGAAATCACACATCACAAAGCTCCTGATGGAGAAATCACACATTCTACAATAAAATTTTTAAAAATCATAAACATTGGGTCCAAATTATTTCAAACGATTTGAAAATGAATTTTATCCACGATAATTTTTCTATTTGATTATCAAGATGCATGGACAAATGTCCTTTGGTTTAAAAAAAAATTATCTAACATTCATGTTGTTTTGGTTTTGATAAAAAATCAAAATTCTCATTTCCTTTTTGGTTCCTTCAATGGTGGAACAATTTTGGTCTAATGGTAGAAATATTACCACAAGATCTCCAAAAAAGCTTTAATGTTTTTAAAGAATACTTTAATTACTCTGAAATAGAGAAAAAACTTCCTATCCTTCTTCTCTTTTTCTCTAAATTTTTCTTCTCTTGGATATTTCAATGGAATCGGTGCTTCATAGCTCAAAAGCCTTTATCCCCTACACTCGAAAGAGTTTATGAAGTAAATGATGGGAATCATTTAATTGCCCACAAGCCTCTACAAAAAAACTCAGAAATAACTTATTGGTAAATCCAATTCTGAACAAGCTCAATTATTGGCACAAAAATCTCATCAAATGGTAATTCTACTCAATTTATTTTCAAAAGAAGATTGGTGTAAACCCTATGACTAATTTATGAATTAATTATGTGATTAAGATGATGAAAATATGGAGAAAATTTTCTTTTCAAATTTAGTGATGAATTTTGGGATGCATTTTGGTGGAAAATTAACATTTTTTAGGTGTGTATAGGATTTATCGTGAATTCTTGGCAGCCCTGGAAATAAATAATGAATAAATTTTTAAAAAAATTAAAATCACCTAAATTGATGTATAATATGTCAAAAAATTTTTGAAAGGGCAAATATGATGATTAAAAATTCATTTGAGTGATAAAAATAAAAATTGGGAATTTAAATGGGGATAAATTGAGTAATATTGGAAAATTAAGAAATAAATCCCAATTTTCTGAAAATGGGATTAGATTAATTATTTGGGGCCAATTGGATCAAAATTCATGATGGAGAATCATAAATGATGGAGATGAGGAGAAGTGGAGGAAAAAAAAGAAGACAAAAGAGGCATACATTTTGCCAAGTGGCAAGAAAGGCATGCATTTTGCCAAGTGGCAAGAGTGCATAACACCCCACACCCCTTCTCCCATACTTAAGTTCACAAGAGAAGCTCTCATTTCTCTCAATTCACTTATTTTTTTTCAACAAGTTCCATTCCCTTCCAAGCTCCATATTCCTCTTTTTGAAGCTCATGTCCACGGGACCATCCAAGCCATTGAAAGATTGATCCAAGCCCTCAAAGGAGAAGGCCATCACTCAAGCATCATAACTGGGTTGGTATCCCTCATCCTCTTGATGAATTTTAGCACAAATTTGAGGCCAAATAATCTGGGTATAAGGGGCTTTTGATGGAGTAAGAGGGATAAAATGCATGTAGGATTCGTGGTGTGGATCATCAAGATGAAGCCATTTGGACCATGAATCCTTGGACCCTTGAGCATAGATTTTTGGCCACTATTTTTCATCAAGATGTTTTTTATCTTGACCCTTAAATCATGATCCATGATCAAAAACCCATGAATTGGATCATCAATTCCTTTGAAAATCACATGATCCAACCATTGAAATTAGATGATTTTTATGCAATAGTTGGGGGCACTATTTAGGGTGATTATTAAACCCTTGGATAATGCTTTAATTAAACTAAATTAGAGATTAAATTCGTGTGGGCCACCTCAAGATAAATGACCAAATAGATGATATAATGCATGCTTGATTTACATGATATATATGCTGGAGAAATTTGATTAAAATCGTATTAAATAGATAATTTTTTTGGGCAACACCTTTTATAAAAAAATTATGTCATTAGATAGACATCGAAAGTACAATAAATCCCATGGAATTGATTATATTGGATGGCCCAAAAAATATCTAATGAAGATGGGCCAAAATGCTGGATGGTTTGGATGCTAAAATGATGCAATGCAAATGACCTAATTTTTTTTTTATGTTGAAAAATTCATGCTTAAGGGATGTCAACATGAGACCTTTTAGGAAATGTCATAAGGATTGAGTGTGATAAAATATTAATAATGTCTAATTTTGATTAAGGGTAGTGAAAACATATGAAAATATGTGATGAAAATGCATTACTTTCTGAAACTTCAAATTTTCCAGATTATGTATCTTATACCAGAAAATACAAATAAAATAGTATATGTTGCCGAATATCCTAAAACTTGGAATGTAGAATAGTCATTATATAAAGAACACTTTGTCTACAGACCTCTAATCAAGATAAGCCACAAAAAGTTTCCAAACGGGGCCATGAAGAGTGAATTCACTAAGGGCCATTTAATTCATGCTAAAATGTCAGAATTACTGCACCATAGTATAAAATATGGAAAGTGTAGTAATAGGTTTCAAATGACCTAAAAATTTGTACATGTAATCTAAATTATTTGGGAAACATTTTATCTTTTAACCTCAATTCAATATGCACCATATAAACCAATCAAAAAAGTCCATGAAAAGAATATATACCCTGTTTAGAATTCCAACCAAAAATTGTTGTTTACATTTTGCAAAACTATAATGATGAAACTTATTATTTGATCATGTGATGATTTTATGATGATTAGATAAAACTTAATGAAGAAAATGTTATATATTTGGATGTGATACTCATGCCCGTGAATTTACATAATGTACATAGATATTACGAGATTATATGGAAACTATAGGTATATAATCAAGTAGATGACTTGGAAGATAAATAAATAAATAAATATAATGAATGGAGGATAATTCAAATTAATAAAAATTAATTAATAATCTTATGCCATGTAGACATTGAATGAGTGCATGTTGATGCTACACAGATCCCTAGGTGATGGTAAAACACAAAAGACAACAAGTAAGTTGGTTTTTCATTTAAAAAATGATTTTAAAGGCATGTTTGATAATAGTATGCATATGGACACCATGTTTTGAGTTTGATATGTGCAAATAAAATTTCTATTAATCTTATTTTTTTGATGATTTGGCATTGTAAATGTTGGAACATGATTTGGCGGATAACATGTATGATTTTGGAACTTACTATAAAATTATAAGGCATGAGGATGTTATGGTATGCATGTTACCTTGGCATGAGCACGCATGACATGGCATGGTATATGTGTATGATTGGTTAGGAGATGGGTAGCATGCCAGCGGCACACCCATGTGATGGACTCTCCCGTGATATGGATACATATTGTGATGAACGAGCTAGACTGCCTATCGCTCGAGTTGGATATTTGGTATGATGGATAAATGAGGCTGTTGAGGCCCCATGTGATGGATGGGTGTGATTGTTAAGCCTCCCATATGATTGTGTTGGTCCCTATTGCCAAGAGGCAAGAGTGGGCGCTGAGTATGGTTACTAGGTTGGCGACGTACTACCACTAGATGGAGGAGGGAGCGAGAGCTGCGGACCACCTTACGATTACCAACCAGGAGGGGGCGGCATATAGCCATTGGGGGTAGCTGGAAGGCATTAGGCACTGTGGGCCATCCCAGACTTGTGATGAGACCAGTAATACATAAGGTCTGGAGTGCCATGAGCCACTGGGGGGGGGGGGGGGGCTGGATGCCGTCCCTGTGACGTGACTACCTACCCCTTGCGGTGACATAGTTTCCGAGGGTAGATGCGGATATAT
>JAYJMB010038682.1:0-33199 GCA_036873735.1 Pouteria campechiana | reverse complement strand
GTTCAAACACATTAATAAATGAGTTTTTCGAGGGACACCATTTCCTTTTTTCACTTCCTGTCAAGAAATAATAATAGTGTGTTAGACGTCACAAAATGCATTTATTTTGGCGGAACTTGCAATACATACGGGTTAAAGTTAAGGCCACATAAGAAATGAACAGTAATGAACACATACCACTGGATAGAATCGGTGTCCTTGAGGATGATAGAAAGTCTTGCATTTTTAAGCCAGAGGCATTGGGGCATGGGCTGTTGTGCGATAGCAATTGGGGGCCAAGGGGGCATGTAGACTCCTGGGTCTCAATAGATGTCTACTCCATAGCCAGTGGGATGTCCACATTGTCCCCCAGTGTGGGAGGCATATCAGAGGCAATGCGCGCAAGCTGTGTAAAACGACCCTAAACTCGACCGCATCCAGAGAACATTATGCAATAACTACAAAAAAGTGAGAATGCAACTTGTCAAAATATTCATGTCATGAATGAAACAAATATGAATACATTATCCTATTAATATGCAAAACTCCTACATTAGACTGGTGGACAATAAGTTGTTACCTTGGCATGAACAAGACCGTAGGCGCTTAGAGTAGGCGCTTGCGGAACCGCCTGCCATGGCAAGCCGTATGACAGGCGCCTTCCATATCGCCCGCCATCAAGTAGGGAGATGGGTGTGAGAGTTTAACCAAAAAGCGCACCGCAGCTAGTTCCACATACCACCTGCCATATCACCTTTGACCCTAAGTCAGTTAAAACTCAATTTTAATGAAGTTTTGACCTAAAGCAACATGCAAATGATGAGCAAGTAATGTAAACTTCATAATCATGGTAATTTGAGTGAATAAAATATAAAAAATATGCAAGAAAGCCTGTGTATACCTTATGACAAATTGGGGATTTAGCACTGTGCCCTAATAGTGATCTTTACGTTCTATGTCCTCTGCAACCGAATCCTGGGCGGTATTTTCTTGAAGGTTAGAAATCCTGTCAACTATTGAGATATTGATAAAATTCTCATTTTCTTCATCGGAATGTGGCTCTCTGTTTAAATTTGATACCTAGAGGTTACTTGAGACCTCAATAAGATCATTCCTTAACGGCTCATCTTTTTGCTCTTTGTGCTCTTCCTCTAAGATGCCCTCGACTTTGTGTTATGGAATATTCTACAAATGGCGATGGATGCAATGTTGAACCACTTGCCATGATACCCCTAACTTTGTGTCGTCCAAGTAGAAGACTTGCCAGACTTTAGATGCATGGATGAAGGGGTCATCCCCGTACCAAAGGTGATTGACATTGACACTTGCGAAATGAGAGTCGAACTTGATTCTTGATTTCCTACTAGTGTTAAACCAGTCACACTAAAATAGGATACATGTGTACCCGAGTATATATGGTAGCTCTATCACACGCTGCAACCATCCATAGAAATCCATGATCTCACCCAATGGATCTCCCTACACAACAACACTGCTATTTTGGGTCTTGTGATGCCTGTTATGCTCTGCTGTACAAAATCTAACTCCGTACATAATGCATCCTGAGTATGTCATTGACTGCTCTATAAGTGGACCGTTTGCTAGGAACCATATCTCTTTCGATATTTGATTTGGATTCTGCGAATATAATTGATTTATTTGTGAAAGTTATTTCAATGTGTTGGTAAAGCGGTGAGTAGATTTACTTGCGCAGTGTATCTGTCCAAATTAATAAATTATGCTTAGTTCATCATTTGGGTGGAAACATAAGTAGTATAAATTTACTCACTTTTGAAACTACATTGGAATGTGCTCATCCTGTATTTTCTGGATTTTAGTTTGACCATCCTTTTTTAGTTCGTCTTCATGTTCACTAATGTTAAAGAAGAGCCAGGACAGATAATATGAAATGAGGATCTTTTCAAGTGTAGTGAACTAGTTATGATGGTCAACATAATAAGTTAAGTTAGGATGTAGATAAGATTACCTGAGATACTTCTGTATTTCTGCGAAATTGCACAAGACATAGCATCGTGCCGTCGATGCATCTTCATGGGATAACGACTTCTTAAGTGCAAAGGTTTGTGCCCTTTGAGCAAAAATCGAGATGGAACCCTTCTCGTTCTTATATCTACTATCCACATTTCACTCCGATTGATTACTGTAGGTTTCAATGTCTCCTAGATACATTGATAGGAATGTAACACATTCCTTTACTTTGAATGTCTCTGTAATTGAACCCTTTGGACGAGCTCTATTACCTATGTTCGCTTTAAGACTGCCCAAAAACCTGAAAGAAGGTATGATAAGCTATTAATAATTTGAAGTACTTTGGAAGATGCCCTAGGTGCAAAGTTTTAAAGGGTACCTTTCAGTTGGAAACATCTATCTATACTGCATGGGTCCGGCAAGCAATGCCTCACTTAGAAGATGAGTACACAAATGCACCATCATATCAAAAAAGCCGGTGGAAGAATACGTTCCAATTTGCACAAAATTAGAGGAATATTGTTTGTGAGCTGCATTTATATGCTCTCCCGTAAGGTCCTCGAGCATAGTTGTTTGAAGAAGTTGCAAAGCTCAGAAATTGTATTAGATATGTCGTTGCTCAAGAATCCATGCATGCCTATTGGAAGGGTATGTTGCAACATGATATAACTGTCATGCACCTTTAGACCACTCACCGTGCCGTCCTTTACATTCACACAAATGGATAAATTTGCAGCATATCCATTCGGGTAATTAGCATCCCTTAGGAAAGCATAGAAGCCTCTACGGGATACCAATGGCAACATGAAGCATGCTGTAGATTTCACATAACGCTCTTTTTTTTGCAAAGGTGCAGTTCCTTTCTAATACCCAACCTTTCGAGATCTCGATATGCATTATGTGTATCCTTTGACTTCTTTTCAATGTTTAGCAAAGTTCCCAACAGGTTATCATAGACATTCTTGGTTACATGCATTACATCAAGATTATGCCAGATCACAAGATTTGGCCAATATGGAAGATCACAGAAGATACTTTTCTTCGTCCAATTTAACTCATCTTTTACACGTTTTCTTTTCTTCAATATGAATGAGTGCTTTCCCGCTACTCTATTTGGTAGTAGTTGCAATTATTGTAAGAGCTCCATCCCGAATAGTTCTCTTGGGGCTTGTCAGGTTTTAGTTCGAACATTGAAGTCCTTCTTGTTCCTCCGCTAGGTGTGGTCAGGTGATAAGAAATGATAGTGTCCCATAAAATAAATTTTGGATGTATACCATTCGGATGCTGCATCTTTATTGCAATTGGGACAAGCAAGATGGTTGACCACCCGGAGAGGTTTCCATATGTAGGAAAATCATTTATCGTCCACATCACTACAACCCGCATCTAGAATTTTTGTCTGGATGATGCATCAAAGGTTTATACCCCCTCGCCCCACAATGTTAGCAGCTCATCAAGCAGTGGTTGCATGTAAACATCGATGTTTGCACCCAGAGCTTTAGGACCCAGAATAAGTAGGGTTATATGGCAGTAGGATGACTGGCCACGTGTTGTGTTGTGGTCGCGTTACCAAATGGATTCAAACCATCACTCGCTAACCTGAGCCTAGTATTCTGCAACACATTTGCAAATGCCGAAAACTGTTTATCAAATTCTTTATAGGCCATAGAATCAATAGGATGTTGCATTACGCCAGGCTCATCAACTCAACCTTCCTTATGCCATACCATATCAGGTGCCATTATTGTCGACTAGAATAACCTCTGTAACCTGGGAATAAGAAGGAAATAGCACAACACCTTTCAGAGAATCTTTTTTTGATAACTTACCCCACTATTTTTTCAACATGAAGCACCACACGTCGGACAAGCCTGAAGATTGACATGTTCTTTCTAGAACATAACGCAGTTATATTTGTAAGCATGAATTGAGGTGTATCTAAGGCCCAGATCTTTTATAATCTTGTTGGCACTATTGTAATTTGTAGCTAACAACTCTCCTTCTGGTAAAGTTTCTTTCAAAATCTCCAACAACATGTTCACAGATTTGTTGCTTCATCTATTTGCTACTTGCACACTCATCAACCTCACTAGGAAGCCCAATAAATAAAACTTCTGACACCTGGGGTATAATTCACGTTGTGCATCTTCAAGCAACTTTTCATATTTTGAATGACCCCCTGTCCCCCTATCAGTAGTCTGTTTCCTGTGTTCCACAAGCATCCTGCCGATCTCGTAGCATCCCTATAACATCTCCGTCATACTCAAATGTGCCTAATGATGGTCCTCTGATGTCTCGTTGCTGCTCCACCTCCCCCGCTGAGACTCTTTTCTTCATGATGGACCTAAACTGTATAGTGTCCGCTCATCCTATGCTTATACAAATGCCGTCTTACTTTTATGAGCGATTGTAACACTCGATTGTCGCAGGCCGTACATGGACAAAATATTGTGCCATCCCCTTCCATGCTCAGCTATGCAAATCTCAAAAATTATTGAACGCCATTTATATACTTCTTGCTCAGCTTATTGGGCTCTTGGATCCCTATGTTATCCATCCCTATAAGAACTAGATAATTAAATACGGGGGGTTACTCAAACTCATCCATGTACGTATGAAGGGCATCCTCACCCCCACTCATAGTTCAATATAAATCAAATTACTTATAAAATATCATAAAATATTATGATAATTATATATGTAATTTAGCATGTTCAAAATTTAGTATTATGAAAAATACACAATATGAACAAGGATGAGAATGAAAATTTTGTATACAACCTTGTAAATTAAGTCCACCTATCGCCTACCATACCTCTGGTCCCGCAGTTGGTGTGGCTGGCGCCTGCGGGAAGCTAGGTGGTATGGCGAGCACCTTCGGTATCGCTTGTTGCTCAACCGCAACTCATCCCAATATGAGTTTTCTGGGAAATGTGTTCTTCCCTTCATCATTAACCACACACCACGCATTTTAAATTAAAACACTTACACAACTGAACCCCCCCATGTGGTCTTAGACATGGCACAAAACCCCCTTCCATTTTAGGGCACATTTTAAGTAAAAGCTATGATGCATGTAGCTATAAATTAAAGTAATATTGTTAGCGTAATTCATACCTGGGAGCAGTAGTTTTGTCTCCACCAGTGCCTTCTTTGGGAAGAATGAAGATGGAGCACCGACCCTCCTCAAATGCAAAGAACACGAAGGTGGACTCCATAAATAGGTTCTTGACGGAAGGAGTATACCTTTCGAAGGACAATGATAGAGAGAAATCAATGGGAAATGAAGGAACTTAGTGTCACAAAATGGGGAGGCTCAAAGAATTGGGGGTGTGGACGAGGGAGGGAAAACCATTTTGGGGCATAGTTTCAAACCACTGTGTTTTAAAAGGCCGTCGATTTGCACACGCGTTTGATCAGCAGGCGGTATGGCAGGTGCCCATGGTACCACCTGCTGACCCCATTCTGACATTTTGAAAAAAAAATTAGAAAAAAATAAACAAATTAGGATTTCTTTATAGTTTTTTTTACAAAATACAAATCTTAGAGTTTAATTAGGTATTTTGGTTTTAAAACCATTTTTAACCACATGGAATATTTTAAAACAAAAATAACATTTGTAAAACTAGGCCATCTGCTTTTTAAAGAAATTAACTATAACACCAAACATGTTTCCATCAAGCTAGTTGTGTGTTTTTTTTTAAATTTAACCAAAATGCTTTAAAAAACTTGAACAGGGAGTCTGTATCATTTACAAATAAAAATTTTACCAAAACACCAAAGAAAATTTTGCCAGGGCAGTTACATTTTTAAAACTTAAAAATAAAACTTGGTCGGGTTATATTTAAAAATAATTATTAATATCAACTATTTCTTAGAATTGAGTGGCAAGTAAAACATTCCAGCGACTGCACCTATCCTGAAATCACAGGATCCTTAAGTATTTTTTAAAGTATTTTTTTAAATAATTAACTCGATCAAGCAGTTATGCATAAAAAAAATTAACCAAAATATTTTAAAAAAACCTGCCCAAGCACTAAGCATGTTCAAAAATATAGTCTTAATATTGAAACTAAAAAATGAAGAAGTACATACAAGTACTTGGTGAGCATGTTAGAGGCTACATCATACTTTAAATACTTTACGTATATCTAAAATTAAGTCAACTTAAATAATGTTAACAAACTTTCAATCCAAAACATCTCAGTTTAGGTATGTATACACACACACACACACATATATATATATATATTTATAAAAAAGGTAAGTACAAAGTATGTTAGTTAAACTAAATAATACATTAATAAAAAAAATTTTAATTACACATACCAAACACAGCCACCCGAATTGGGCTATGTTTGGTATCAAATGTTGGCTGCGTTTGATACCAAATGTAGTCAAATTCAGGTGGCAACGTTTGGCATGCATAATTTAAATTTTTTTGTATACCCACATTTTCCATTTGCTTTTTATTTAAATTAAAAATAATGTAACTGGTGTGAATTAATTGCCAATAATTACATAAAAATACTTCATACCATTAAAATCAAATGCGTTAATTGCTTATTTTAGCGTTAAATAAAGTTTAAATTGAGCATAAAACCAATAAATTATGTATTTAAATCATAAAGACACCGCATTATAATTAGCTGTCAATTATCCTCATACCCAAGTTCTAATTTGAAACATTATTTTATATAATCTACTTACTCCATACATATTGCATAACACTTAAGTGTTAAATGTACAAAAAGGCCCCCATTAATTTAATTATCAGTATGACCATGGGTGCCTGTATACTAGGCGCCTACCACTACAGGCGCACACCATTTCCTGGGCACCCGCCAATTCGAATAGGTCAAAAACTTGGGCGTCGATTCTTTCTCCATTTTTGCCGGTGAGCTCTCCCTGCTCCTCCCATCTCTAGCCCCCATTCGCTTGCCATTTCCCATCCTCCATTGTGTCCATTTTCTCAACACTAGCCACTCCTACACCCAAACCTTGAATCAATGGCATCCAAGAGGACAATCTCTAGGGGTTCGGGGAGCACAAAAAGGCCTAGGGCGGAAGAAGGATCGTCCCCCTCTCAACTATCATCATCAAGGAGGATCCGATCCGGCACTTAGGCAGGTAAACCCTCATCCCAACCCAATATAAATGAAGGGTGCTTGAAGAAGATAAAGTAGGAGGAAGGGCGAACCCATGGCCCTCAATGTATGACCTATCATCACTTCCCACAGAAGTAGAGGGAAGGAAGGTACCGACAGCCAAGTTTGAGCCTCGTGATTTGCCGGCATAATATTTTGGTGGGGAAGACCGCAAGTTCAAGTTCTACACCTCAATGTTGGGTAGGTCGGTTCATGTGCAGAAGAAGATAGACTTTGATTTTCTAGACAAATGTAAGTCTGATATGCGGTCAATGATAAACTAACAAGGTTGGAGTGACCTATTAGAATATGATGCACCCATATATAGGGAGTTGGTGCTCATATTCTACTTTAACTGAAATCCTCACACATTGAGGTCAAGGGTTAAGGCTGTGAAAATTGATTTTAGCACAATTGAATTATCCTTAGAAGAACATCTAGCCAAAATACTGGGTGTTTCGGATATTGAGGATGATCTGTTGACGAAGGAGGAAGTATTTAATCAATTATCCACTGACCATAAGTACACATCCGCTGATTCATATATGTGGATGTGAGATTTAGATATTGAGCTAAGAATGCTTTGCAAGGTTTTGGAATGCATGATCATGCCTAAGCTAGGGGCTACGGAGCAAGTTTCTGCCATTGAGGCCCGGATGCTGTAGAAAATATACTCTCACTAAAGGATCAACCTCCCAAAGCTCATGTTTAGTGCCTTTGGTCACTTACCCCAAAGGAAAGATGTGTTTGTGCTATACGGTGTGTGGCTCACAAAAATATTTTAGCATTTTAATGTTCCACTCAATGGGGAGGCTTATCTACAAATGTTCGCACTAAAGAAGGATTGGGTAAGTGCCAGCCTATTGAAAAGAATGGGCATCCAAGTCTCTCAGTATGTGCAAGAGATAGATGAGAAGAATAGGAGAGAAATAGAAGAAGAGAACTTCAGCGGCTTCGAAGAAGAAAGATTAGAGGAGGTACCTTCTCTGGGGGAGCCAGAGGGTGAAGAGCACAGAGATAGGCATTTTGATCCATCTCCCACCACAAAGGGATCCCTATCATCTCCTCGAACATCACTGGCATCAGGCCATGCTCCTAGATCCTCCACATATAGCATGCTAGCAATAGAGGTGATAGAGCTGAGGTCTGAAGCCAGAGGGTGAAGACCACAACTGCCACCTTCTCTTGCACTTGCACAACCCGCTCATGACCCCGAGCACTATGCATTAGCCCCGCTATAGATGACCCCCCTGGTCAGGAACCCGAGCCGATGTTTTTTCTTGATAAGCTCACCTCAGACTAGGCTGCCATTCAAGGGGAGCCATCCATGCCATCGCCTTCCATGCTCCCAAAGGACACCTCTGCTTAGGATCATCACGGGACTCATTGTTGTTTGATTTATTTTCTTTTGGGGAATTGACAATTGTAAAGGGGGGTTATATATTGTAAAAAAAACCATTTTTGTGGCAATGAGGTAATTTTTTGATATGTTCGACATGTTTGCAATTTTATTACCCGATGTCAACTCCCCTATCAACTATATTTTAACGCATGTTTTAAAATAATGGATGAACTCACTGGCTAAAATCAGACAAATGACTTAAATTAGAAATGCTAATGTCATCTAATGTCCGACCCATTTTACAAACATACCGCTTGACACTTGCCCCTGCATGGCAGGCGCCTGCGATACCGCCCGCTAAGAGGCAGTAGAACATGCGTGTGAGAAAAGTGATCACAGGCAGTTTAACATATCGCCTGTGGGACTGCTGACACAACCAGGTGCCTGCGGTTCCACCATGCCGTCCCATGTGTTGTTCCGCCTAGCATTCCCATTCCCATCAATAAGTCAATTTATTAAAATAATAAAAAAGGCAGGGTAAGCGGTAATGCCAATAAAAAAGTGAACAATAAAAAATAGACTTCGTAATCATGTTGTTCGGAAAAAGTTGAAGATAAATGATAATTAAAAATAAAAATAAGTATGAAAAAGAATATACATGATTGTTTGATTTTAAAGTAGAAAGTGAAACTTTTACATAATTAGCATTTATATATATATCACTCACAAAATGTTAACTTATAGGCATATAGAAAATTAGTAGTGAAATTGAATACTATGAGAACATTAACAAGTTAACATGTTGTTACCCATATTTCAAAAAAAGTTATGTCTTAGATGAGTGTCTCTATATATAGTCTTACCATATGATCAGGAGTGAAAATATTATGCTAAAAAATTGATATTATGTGTTAAGGTGTGTTTGGATGTAATAATGCATTTTAAAAACTTTTTCTTAGATTAATGTTTCAATTTTTATTATTTTAAATAATTTTATTTCTTTTCATCATCATATATGTTATCTTTTTAGTTTTTAAACCCAAGATTTTTGCTGCTATTATCTCAAAGATTACTAATATTAATATTTATATGAAATATATCTTTCGAGTACACTAATTTTAAAAAGATAATTAATACACTTTATTTTTTTAACTTGATATTATTTCAGGGCTAATATTATGTTTATTATAAGACTCAAGTTCATATTTTTTAATTATATCAAATAATTAAAATTATCCACAAATTTTTTTTTGCCAAATTAGCATACCAAATGCAGCCAACCAAATTCGGCTGCGTTTGGTATCATAATATGGCAAAACTCAAACATTTGTAAAAAATATGATAATATAATAATAATAAGTATTATAACATGATAAATTAATTAATTAAATAATTAAGTTAAAAATTAAATTGTCTCCAAAATGAACATTAAATAATTATGCATCTATGTAATACTCATTCATGGCCTCTATTAAGCAAAAGAAATAATGATAATTAGTAATATTTTTTACTCTAGAAAAAAAATACTTAAATGTGTATCTCCCGATTCATTACGAGCTCTCAAAGGCGGCTATCTAAAATTTTTGAACTCTTTAGACACTCATTATTTTTTATTTCTTTTTTAAACTTTACTAATTTTTAAACTTTAGCTAAAATTGGTAATTTAAACAATAAATATTAGAAAGCATATACAAAAATTTATAAAAAATTAACTAATATGTTAAATTTACTTATTATTGAAAAAATAGAAAAAATCAAAGTGTCTTGGACAGGGCTTTTGCGTATTGCTACGTTAAGTATTTTTTTTGAAATGCGGTAGGCGGTACCACGGGCGCCTGCATTACTGCTCGTGGATAGGCAGTGGAATTGAAGTCAGAGAAAAGGATTGTAAGCGATTTTCCCTTTCGCTCGCCATATTGTTTATTCGTCAAGCAATACCAATACGCGCCTATGGTATCGCCTGCTGGTATCTTTAATGTATTTAACTAAAATTTAAATTTTTATAAATATAATATATTTTAAATAAAATTTTTTTATTATATTAGGGTATCCTTTATTTATTTTTTTACATCATATTTTAAATTCTTTTTGATTAAAAAATTAAAATGCATTAGTCATCTTCATGGGGTAGGAAAGAAAAAAATTCATTGACAAATTTTTATTTTCATATAAAGTATCTCACATAGGTACTATATATAAGCCATCTATTTAACTAGAAGAATAAAATATTTATATAAGCCATAGCCGCCAAATTTATTTAAGGGCGAATGTTAACCTCACTAAAAAAATTATTTGCTAGAGGGATCTACGATATTTGAATTAAAAATCAAAATTATTTTCAAATATTTATGTCATATATATATATAATATAATGATTATGCTAATTTTATAATATTTCAATGGCCTAATAAATAGATTTATGGGAATTATCACATTTATAGTCAATCACTTTCTCCTTTTACCCTTTGCTTTTTATCTCAATTTCCAACCAAGATTGAAATATTAATATAACACAAGAGGATTATAATATTTCAAAAAAAAAGATTCTTATTATTGTATTTCAATTGCATCAAAAGTGTCCATTTAGTAGTTTTTTAGTTTTTCTTTGAAGCAGTTTTTTAACACTATATAGATTCTCCATAATTTGTATTAAATAATCTTCACATGTCTATGATTTTTTTTTCATTATCATAGTAAAGGCAGTTTTTTTGCTACATTTGGTACTAAATGTAGCCGAAATTGGTTGACAGTGTTTGCTACCAAATACAACCAAAGGGTGGTTGCGGTTGCTCAAATGTAGTCAACCCGTGTTGGCTGCATTTAGCCCCAAACGCAGCCACCCTTTGATTGCGTTTGGTGGCAAACACTACCATTTTTTTTAGTTGAGTTTGGTACCAAACATAGCCAAAAATTTGGTTGCGTGTGATACCAAACATAGCCAAAAAAATATTTGCGTTTGAGCTTAATGCAGCAAAAAATGGCTACCTTTGATGCCTAACGTAGCTAACAATAAAATGGTTGCATTTGGGTGATTGCTTTTGATAATTTTTGTTGTAGTGTGGTAAGGTGCCCCAAAACATTGCTGAAAGAGGCAAATCTGTCATATGACTGGTCTTCAAAAATGTCACATGGGGCTAGTCCACTTGTACTAGCTAATATCCCCATCAGCACACATGATTGCGACCATGTCAATGCATAAAATAAAGAGCACCACTCTCAACTCTTTAGTTTTTTAGACAAAGCTTTTTATTTTTAGGATCTATTTAAGAATTGACGCAGGAGATTAAACAAAAGTGAAGGAAAAGTAGAATTGAAAAAAGTAGAAGTCCTTTTTAAAATATCTTTTCATTTTTTCCCTTGTACTCATTATGTTGAGATATGACTTATATTTCTTTTAATTTCAAAATCTCTTATCTATCATGATATAGTTATTCATCATGATAAGGATATCTAAGATACATTCTACTTGATTTAAATCAGTCTCTTTAAAGTATTATAAATAGAGAGAAAACTTTATGTATTAGAAGTGGTAGTATGATTTTCTCTTCAGTTTTCTTGTATTCTCAGTTAAAGAGAGTTAATTTTGAGAGAGTTTTGTTGTGGATGTATTGGGTTTCAGAGTTATTCAAAAAGTTTTCACTATTTTGTAACCTTATTAAATAGTGAATTTTTCCTCCTTCACCTATGATTTTTTCCCTTCTTGTTGAAAGGTTTTTCTAGATAAAAATCTTTGTTTCTCATCTTTTAATTATTTGCTTTATTTTCTATTTATGCGTTATTTTGTGTTGCTTTTCGTAAGTTGATTCCTAACAAATTGATATCAGATCTAGTATGGTAGCAACAAAGTTTGAAATTAAAAAGTTTGATCGCAGAATCAGTTTTGGCTTGTAACAAATTAAGATGAAAGCAATTCTGATACATAATGGATTGTAGAGTACACCGTTGGGAAATGATAGTATGCCAGGTACTTTAATAGTAGAATAGAAAGATGAGATTGATACTAAAGCCCTAGCCGCAATTCAGTTGAGTCTCTCTAGTGAAGTCTTACAAGAAGTTAGCAAGGAGAAGACAACAAAGTCACTATGGGATAAGTTGACATTGTGGTATTTGACAAAATGTCTCACTAGCAAGCTTTTTTTAAAATAACATTTATCCATGCTTCAGATAGTGGGAGGTACACCCATAAAATCATACCTTGATGAATTTTATTCTCTTGTTGGAGATTTAGATAATGTTGATGTGAAAATTAGTGATGAAGACCAAGCTTTATTGCTATTATGTTTGAACCTTCCTCATATAAGCATTTTACAAAAATAATTCTTTATTGAAAGAATACAATACCTATGAATGATGTTAAGTCAACTTTCGTTTCAAGAGAGTTAATTGACATACAGTTTTATGGTAACTCTAACAATAATCAAGCTGAAGGATTATTTGTTAGAGGAAGGTCGAAACAAAGAGACTCAAACAAAAATAGATATCAGTTTAGATCAAAGTTTAGAAACAGTCTAGAAACATTGTTAGTCCTTGCAATTATTATCGAAAACTAGGGCACATTAAATCAGAATGTTATAAGTTGAAAAGAAAATTACAAAGAGAAAATTAGACCAATCAGACCAATTAGACAAAGCCTGATGAAGTTTGTATAGTTGCAGATCAAGGTGATGATAATGTTCTCTTATTAACTAATGAAAGTTCTAAATTCATAGATGTGTGAATTCTAAATTCTGGTTATTCCTACCATATGTCTCCTAACAGATATTGGTTTTTCACTTATGAGTCTTTTAATGGTGGAGTTGTGTTAATGGTAATCAATACTGCTTGCAAAATAGTTAGGATAGTAACAATCAAAATTAAAATACATGATGGCATTATAAGAACTTTGACTAACGTTAGACATGTTCCTAATCTAAAGAAAAACTTGATCTCTTTGGGCACCCTTGATGCTAATGGGTGCAAGTATTCAGCTGAAGGTGGAGTCATGAAGATTTTTAAGGGTGCTCTTATTTTAATGAAAAGAAAGAAGTGCAATAATTTTTATATTTTGTAGAGAATTACAGTTTTAAGTTCACTAGCTATTTCATCATCTTCTCATATGTCATGTTCTGATGTTACCAGGTTATGGCACATAAGGCTTGGTCATATGAGCGAAAAAGGGATGATAATATTAAGTAAAAGAGGTCTTCTTTGTGATCAGAGTATAGGTAAAATTAAATTTTGTGAACATTGTCTCTTTGAAAAATAAAAGAAAGTCAGTTTTATTATTGCAGTTTATAAAACTAAAGATACTTTTGATTACATCCATTCTGATCTCTGGGATCCTTCACGTGTTCTTTCCAAAGGTGGTGCCAGATTTATGTAAACCTTCATTGATAATTATTCTAGAAAGGTTTGGGTTTACTTTTTAAAGCATAAAAGTAATGTTTTCTAACTTTTAAGCGATGGAAGGCCTTGGTGGAAAAACAAATAGGAAGATAGGTAAAACGACTTAGAACAGATAATGATCTGGAATTTTATAATATCGAGTTCAATAATTTTTGCAAAAATAAAAGAATTGCAAGTCATCATACAGTTGTAAATACATCACAACAGAATAGTGTTGCAGAACATATAAACAAAACATTGTTAGAGAGAGCTCATTCCATGCTTTCCAATGCTGATTTATCAAAAGAATTCTTAGCAGAGGCAACTTTTATAGCTTTTTACTTAGTAAATCATTCTCCCTCTATAGCTATTGGTCTTAAGACTCCTAAGGAGGTATGGTCTGATAATCCTTCTAATTATTCTAATTTAAAAATATTTGGGTGTTCAACATATGTTAATGTGAATGATAGAAAATTAGAACTCAGAGCTAAAAAGTATATTTTTCTGAGCTCTGTTTATGGGGTAAAGGGATACAGATGTTTTCATCCCAAGTCACCAAAATTTATAATTAGTAAGGATGTTACTTTTAATGAATTAGCCATGCTTCATTTGAAAGAAAAGTTTTCTGTTCCTTCTGATGCAACAGGATAAGTGAAAAGTACAGAAAAGTAGGTGGAGATAGAAATTGATAATTTAATTTTTTAACAAAGAAATTCTTCTTTTGCTCAACCTAGTTCAGTAGAGGTTCTTTTATCTTCTCAACAACAAAGTTCTTCCTCACAATCTAGTTCAAAAGAGGAGCCTAGATCTTCTAAAAAGAAAGAAAATCCAGAATGAAACACACTCCATTGCAACATGTAGATAGAAAAGAAAAATTAAGCTACCTAAGAAATATTCTGATGGAAGTATGGTTGCTTATGCCTTGTAAGTAGAAGAGAAGATTGATGGTAATGATGATCCTTCTACATTTTCTGATGTTTTTTCTTATGTTAATTCTATTGATTGGATAAATGCTATGCATGAAGAGATGACTTCTCTCCATAAAAATTTTACTTGGGAGTTAGTGAAGCTTTTTAAAGATAAGAAAATTATAGGATACAAGTGAGTCTTCAAAAAGAAAGAAGGTATCCCAAGAGTTGAAAAATCTAAATACAAAGCATGTTTAGTAGCTAAAGGCTACAATCAGGTACAAAGTGTTAACTTCAATGATATTTTTTCACTTGTTGTGAAATACACTTCTATTAGTGTTTTGTTATCTTTGGTTGCCATGTATGATTTGGAACTAGAGCAACTTGATGTTAAAATAACTTCTTTGAATATCCAACTTGATGAGAAAACTTATATGCATCAACCTAAAGGATTTGTAGTTAAGAGAAAAGAAGATCATGTGTGCTTATTAAAGAAATCTTTATATGGACTTGAGCAGTCTCCTAGGCAGTAGTATAAATAGTTTCATACTTTTATGGTGAATCATAATTATTCTAGAAGTAAAAGGGATAGTTGTGTTTATTTTAAAAGGTATGAGGATGACTCTTTTTTTTGTCTGCTACTATATGTGGATGACATGCTTATTGATTACAAAGATATCATTGAGATTAACAGGTTAAAAGCTCAGTTAAACAATGAATTTGAGATGAAAGATTCAGGAGCAACTAAGAAGATTCTTGGTATGGAAATTCTCAAGGGTAGAAAAGTTGGCAAGTTGTATTTGACACAACAAAAATACATTCAAAAGATTTTAGAATATTTTGGAATGTTAAATGCTAAGCCCGTGAGTATTTCATTAGCTGCCCATTTTAAACTTTCTGCAGCGATGTCATCACAGTCAAATGAAGAGAAAGAGTACATGTCAAATATACCATACTCCAGTGAAGTTGGAAGTCTCATGTATGCCATGGTTTGTATTCGTTTAGATATTTCTTATGTAGTCAATTTGATTAGTAGATACATGCCATGTTCTAGGAAAGAACATTGGCAAGCAGTGAAATGGATACTTAGCTATCTTTAAGGTACTTTCGATATATGTTTAGAATTTGGCAGAACTAACGATGCATTGACAGAATTTGTTGATTCAAATTTCGCAGGCGATCTTGACAAAAGAAGACCACTTTCAGCTTATGTGTTCTCCATTGGTGTTGTGCTATTAGTTGGAAAGCTACCTAATAGCGTACAATAACATTATCTACTACAGAAGCAGAGTTCATGTCATTGTCTGAAAGTGTTAAAGAAGCTATGTGGTTGAGAGGTTTGGTTGATGAACTTATTTTAAATCAAAAAGAGGTGACTGTTTATTGTGATAGTCAAAGTGCTATTTATCTCATTAAAGAACAGATGTATTATGAAAGAACAAAGCACATTGACATTAGATATTACTTTATTCATGATATGGTTGAACGATGTTATATATAAGTGAAGAAGAATGCTATTGTAGATAATCCAATTGATATGTTAATTAAGTCTATTCCAATTACCAAGTTTAGGCATTGCTTAAGCTTGGTTTGAGTTTTTAAACATTGAGTAGTACTTTTGTGGAGAAGGCGGAGAGTTAATTATTTTGATTTGAGGTTTAAGTAGAAATCCAAATCAAGGTGGATAATTATTGAGATATGACTTATATTTCTCTTAATTTCAAAACCTCTTATCTATCATGATATAGTTATCCATTATGATAAGGATATCTAAGATATATTCTATTTGATTTAAACCACTCTCTATAGCATTATAAATAGAGAGAAAGTTTTGTGTATTAGAAGTGGTAGTGTGGTTTTCTCTTCAGTTTTCTTGTATTCTCTGTTAAAGAGAGTTAATTTTGAGAGAGTTTTGTTGTGGGTGTATTAAGTTTCGGAGCTATTTAGAAAGTTTTCTCTATTTTGTAATGTTATTAAATAGCGAATTTCTTCTCCTTTGCTTGTGATTTTTTCCTTTCTTATTGAAGGGTTTTTCCAAGTAAAAATTTGTGTTTCTCATCTTTTAATTATTTGCTTTATTTTCTCTTTCTGCATTACTTTGTGTTGCTTTTTGTAGGTTGATTCCTAACACATTACCAATTGGGTTCTTAGTGGTTAATGCTGGTAAGGTTTTATTTCTTGCTCTCTTTTTTTTCTTGTTGGATTTTAATCATTTCCTGCTGAACAGTTACGAGTATCAGGAGTAATGACGAATGCACCATTCACGTTGAATGTGGACTGTGACATGTTTGGGAACAATCCACAAATTATTCTTCGTGCGATGTGCCTTCACTTAGGCGTGGAGTGGGGAAAGGAATTCGCGTTCGTGCAATTCCCTCAACACTTCCATGGTGGTCTGAAGGATGACCCTTTCGGAAACAAATTTTTAATCATCCTTCAAGTGGTGCGTGGATTTTATTGTTATTAGTATTATTATTTTTCATTTAATAAGATAGTGGATCAAAGATCTGTTGTATTAGTCACATAATAATTAAAAGGGAAGATCAAATATCATTTGATTGGATAGAACATTTATTTTTCCAATTCTACTATTACACAGATAATGAGCCACGGATTCGTGGCGTCGAAGCCAGAGGATGAGGGCATCTATGTTTCGAAGCTGGATTGGATGAATGGTAAAAGTATCCGTCATGTTTTTGGCATTAATTTCGTATTCTCATGCCCTTTGTTGTTTTCTTCATTTTTTGGACAGATTAGCTTTACAATTCTACATGCACGCTGACATGAAGGTTGCGCAGCTGACCTGAATAAAGATGCGATGCAAAGAAGATTTGGATGCTCAGCTGCATTTCTGGAGTCTGCTACTGAAGTAATGTTGGGAAGACATGAAAAGGTGTCTGATCTTTTGGCTACTCTTGAGGCTGCTAAAGTGGTTGCTGGATGCAACTACGAGCAAAATACTTTCTGGGGCAATGAGGTGAGTAAAAGAAACTCCTTGTTGGGTTATCTTTCTAGTTGATATGATTTATCCCAATTCTTACAGTGTGGATGCATAACAGTAAAGTGAATAAGAAAAACTAAATAAACTTTTTAATGGAAAATGGAGGAGGTACTGATTGAAAGTAGGGCTATGCATGTGCTTGGGTTTAGTCAAAACCCGCCTCGAATTTCACTAGGGTTGTGCAGTGGATTTTTTTTTTTTAAATCCAAAGTGGGTAGAGCCTAACCCAAACCCGACTGAATAATGGGTTCGGTCTGGATTCAGGGTTTAAGTACCCGAACCCGAACTCAAACCCAGTCACTATTAAAAAAAGATTATTTATAAAAAATTATATCTATTTCATCTTATTTTTTCTAATTTTTTTTTCTATCCTTATAGGCAAACATGCTTTTAGGTGATAGTTTGTTTTTATATATGCAAGATGAGAAACTTATGTCACGAAGCCTATCTTGTAGGAACTATTCTTAGTAGTAAGTACTAGCTTTTGGTTAAGATAATATTATTATTTATTATTCCAAAAGAGAGCATTAGAATCTACATATTTCATTTGAGTCTTTTTCATTTTGTAAATAAAAATCATCCTTAGTATATTTGGTTGTAATGCACTAATAAAGGAGCATTAAGAAATCTCTCCATATTTGTCAACTTCTAGCGGAGACAAAGCATGTCTATTAGCCTATTATTAAATAGTATGACAACAATTGTTGATCAATTAAATGCTAATTGTTGTCAATTAAATGCTGCCACCATTCATCTTTTCAACATTTGGAAGCAAATTATCTGCATTCATTACACATTATATAGAAAGTATTTCTAGATTTTTTATCTATCCTTTAATGTTTGGGTGTATATTAAAAATACAAACTGAATATGAAAGATTAGGGTAAGGGCTTAGCAAAGGTTTTAAAAAGTAGGGTAGGGGTTATGGTTGAACACATATTTTACATATAGGGTTAGGGTTGGGCAACCTTAAACTCGAACCAAACCCGGCTCATGCACTGCCTTAATTGAAAGTATAAGTGATAATTAAAAGAAAGTAAAATTATCCAGGATAGATAAATACAATGTGCAGGGAGAGGCTCTTACACTCAGCTTTCACATTGTATATCTTTTGAATATATTATGACATGTAATTATGAAAAGTATAATTAAAGATTAAAATAATAGAAATTTTAATAATAAATATATAGAAATAATAAAAGAATGAGATAATCATAAAACTAGAAACACCTTGTAAAATAAGAAAAATGTACAATGGGCGTTAAAAGGCTTTTATGGCTTTTATGTCATTAATTTTATCCAAAAAATAACCTTGAATGGCTTAAATTTTTTAAAAAGTAAGTTATTATCTTCATTAGAGGTAATTGGCTAACAACTTACACTTTCAAGTGAGAAGGCCATTCACTTAGCCCACAAACAGGTGTATTCCTTTTCTGCATCCCCATTTCTTCCATGTTTCTTATCACTCCCGCTACCTACGTGTTTGCCACCTTCATATTATGCACCTGAACACCTAATAGCACAAAATTTAATGCATTTTTTACTTATATTAGTAAGTCATATGACAAAAGGGTGCTTGGATACAGATATCAAATTTTCAAAAATGGATGGGACAGGATATACATTTATACTTTAATGGCCATGTGGGTCAGAAAATGAATAAAGATAAAGTGATAATTTTATAGTATTAATTATAAAAGAAGGGCTGAGGGTTTAGGTAGATATGTGTTACATCAAGGGAGGAGGAAATTTGGGTGTCTTAGCTTTGAGTCCTCCAATTGCTTTGCATTAGTAAAAGCCTACTTTTCTTAGCAGGCGAACTCCATTGTTCACGCTTTTAATTTCCTCAATCATGCAATGCTCCATACTTTGGAGGAAAACAGCTGTATGGAGAAATTCACATACAACTAACTGTAATAGAACATGGATTATATTACTTCCTCTTGTATAACTATTTACACCGTGTTGCAGGTGGGATTGATATATGGATGTGCAGCTGAAGACATCGTCACAGGGATCAGGATCCATTCAATGGGCTGGTCATCGAGCTACTGCACGCCAGACCCACCAGGATTTCTAGGGACTTCACCCTCCAATAGTCTAGATCACCTGATACAGCAGAAGAGATGGGCAACTGGCCTTTTGGAAATTGTGATTGGGAAGTATAGTCCAGTGCTTGGCACAGTACAAAAACAGCTTCTTTTCCGGCAATGCTTGATGTACATGTATTTATGCATCTGGCCATTCCGTTCTCTTCCTGAGTTATGCTACTCTATTCTGCCTGCTTTTGCTATTCTAACCGGCACGTCCTTCTTGCCAAAAGTAATTTATCTTCTTTTCGTAGTAAAACAAAATAAAAAGGAAAAGATGTGGATGATTTGAAAGAATGAGGTAGAAAGAAGAAGAAGAAGGTAACAAGTGTTGATACCCTTAATTAGAAGAGGAAGAAGAAAAGGCAGCATGTAAAGATACTTTTAGTTCGAAATTGGGCTGCTCGGTCAGTTCACTTTCAACTTTATTGGGTAACCAAATTGCATCATTCATATGTTGATTTTAATCAGGAAATGGGCCACAAACACTTGAGCGTCCATAGGCAATAATTGCACGAAGCTTTTGAGGACAGCCGAAATGGTTTGCATCCTTACTTCTGTTGCTAGCGCAAGTTGAGAGAGTCATTTGCGCTGCCAAGATAGATTTTTGATCGATGAATTTGTTTCATTAGACCGGCGAGTGGAACAGCCTGATTTCAGAAAAGTTGCTCAAAGCCATGTGGTCCACATGGTTGGAATTTCAGCTCTTGCACAATTGTAAAACTTCATATTTCTGGGCATGAGAAACATGGGTCGGTGCACATGTGAGCCAAGAATATCTATGCCTATGACATCTTCACATATCCATCCACGCAGGTCTCGGAACCAGCTATTTGGGTGGTCGTTGCACTGTTATTCTACTACAACATATATTTTCTGGTGGAATATCGAAACTGCGGGTTCTCAGTTCGTGCATGGTAGAATAACCAGAGAATGAGAAGGATAACCTCATCTAGTTCATGGCTGTTTGCTGTCTTAACTGTCCTTCTCAAGCTGTTAGGATGGTCGAAGATCATCTTTGAAGTCACGCGTAAAAAACAATCTCCAGCAGATGGAGGCAGTGATTCGGATGCTGGGAGATTCACTTTTAACTCTTCACCGCTTTATTTACCAGGCACAACCATCGTGATTGTTCACATTGCAGCTCTGATGGTGGCACTGATGAGAGTGGGGATAGCATCTGCCGGAGGTCTTGGGTCAGGTCTTGTAGAGGTGGTTTGTAGCGTGCTGGTAATGCTCAGCTTCTTACCCACTTGGTGAAGGGCCTGTTTCGGCAAGGACTTTATGGGATTCCTTGGCCGACTGTGTACAAAGCCACAGCTTTGGCATGCATCATCATCCATCGGTGCATGAAGGGTTAGTTTGGCTTCAACGGAAAAAATGAGAGAAGTTTCAGATTAAACACTCTAGCCTTGATGGCACATTTATAGAAAATTGAAATGATTTAATCATCTAGTCGGCTAGTGGGGCCATTTTGAGAATTATTGCTACGTAGTTTCCGATCACTGTGGATAAATTTTGGCTGTCTTATTACGCTGGCTTGTAAGGTACACCGAAAGAAGTCCTCCAGGCCAGAAAGATGACGAATGAGTGCTTCCAAGTCCGTATATACATCTTGTCTGTTGTCCACAGCTAGCTTCACTTGTCTTCTTCTCCAAGAAGGAATCCTTCGCAAGAACGCATCCCAAAAGCGCTCTCAGTTTTCATCGTGCTAGTCCTCCTCGTCTGGCTCTTCATCTACTCTCCTGAATTGCCCGTTGGTTTATGGCATCTTACTTTGGTCTGCGAGTTCTGGTCCACCTCTTTTGTGTTTCATGGCCATTAATTTGAAATAGAATATAGTCAGGCTGTTTGATTTGACTTATTTTTTATGCTTATTTGCTTAAAACAAGCCACCCCAAGGTAAGTGGTGTTTGATGGAACTTATAAAAAAGTCTTGTAAGCCTATTTCTGCAAATAAGCAATAAGCACTTCTTGAGCTGCTTATTTTCTCATTAAAAGTTTATTTATTTATTTTTTTTAAAATACTCTCATTAGCTTAGTTGAACACTAAATAGTCTTCAATCCTTTCGGTTAAATTTGCATCATTTCAGAAATATTAATTCCCATTTTTTATTTTAATAATCACTAAATTTATGTCTGTACTCTATTTATATATTATTTATTATTATTATTATTATTTTATAATTTTAATTCATTTATTTAAACTTGTCGTCTTTGGTTCTCTTCATTTTCATTTCTATTTTTTTTTATAACGTTTTCCACAATTCATAGATTAAATTATTAGGAATAATACTTTATTTTCTTCCCTTCTCGCTCTTTTTCTTTTTCATTTTTTTTTTTTTTCTGGCAGCAGGACGCTGCCAGCGGTGCCGCCAGAGGTGGTCGTTGCTGGTGATCGCCGGTTGGCCTGCGCCTGGGCTGCATACCTGAGCCGTCAGTTAGGTTCGCCGGATTGGACTGTTCTTTTTGCCAGGCCTGCTCGCCAGTCTGGGCTTCAAAAACCACTGGGTCGTTCACCTAACTGGGTGTGAAGCTGCACTGGGTCCAGTCGCCAGCCGGCCGGACAGCGTTAGGCATCGCTTAGAACCCACTTATATGTATTTTCAATGGCCCCGATTGACCAATCCAGCGGTCAGATCATCACGAAATTTTAGGTACATGTTTCTGAAATATATAAATTTCAAATGGAATTTTAAAATCATGAAATAATATTCTGACATAGATTTTTCAATAAAAAATATAATTACTAATATCTAACCTTTGAAAACACATTTTTATTAAAATAGATGGTTTATTCTTATAAAAATAGACTTATTACCCATATTTTATGGTAATAATAAAAATTTGAATGACTTACATTTTCATTTTTAATTCTTTAAATCACTTATTTTTATACTTTTTAATTTAAACTTAAAATACTTGTTTTGCTTTTTTTTTAACTTCGGAAAGTGAATTCTCTTCATCCAACAGTTTGATTGAGTTGAAAATTTACAAGTATGCTTCACACATATTAATATTTATAATGGACCGTTAGAATTCCACAATAATGCTTCATTAAACAATTATAGTGAAGCAAACTAGTTAAGGGTCAAAATTGATTTTCTTAATTAGCTTATTTAAATTTCACATAAACCAAAAAAACTTAATTCCAAAATCTCCTTAATTACATACACTACATGAAAGGTTCAGATATACTTTTATCAATCCACATAATCCAGTGAATTTAAGTCTTTTTATAAACTGTTCACGTGGACGTGTTTACGTCCATGTTCTCTGGCTCGTTTTCTAATGCATTAAAAATCTAACTTTTTAACGGTGGGATCAATATGAAGCTTTAACAGAAGGTTATAGACATCTATATCGGCCATATGAACGGACAAAAGCTTAAAACTCGAACATGATAACTAACAAAAACTCGAACATAAACATCCACCTCCTTTGGATGAAACTTGCATGTCTGTGGGGCATGCACCGCGTGTGTGCCAATCCATAACCAATCATGTGCTCCATTATTGTGCCGATTTCCAAACTTGTTATTACAGCCACGTCTCTGCTGAAGCTTACGTTATGTTGACGTGGACACCAACAAGGCATTTTGGCCTCCACACAAGAGACGCAGGCACCAAGAGGACCATTTCGCACGCGTCCACCTTCCCTATCTTCCATGGCCAGCTCCAGTTCTCTCATCCTCCATGAGAAAATCCCTCGCAAGAACTCCCTCCAAAGGCTCTCAGACCTCATCGTTCTCCTGCTCCTGGTTTGGCTCCTCCTCTATCGCCTACTTTATTTCAATGCCCGCGGGTTGGTGTGGCGTCTTGCTTTTGTCTGCGAGTTCTGGTTCACCTTTGTCTGGGTCCTCTTCATTAATGCAAAATGGAATCTCGTCGAATACAAAACTCATCCACAGCGTCTCATGCAGAGGTACGAAAATGATGGGAAAAAGATGACTTCGCAGTCCACTCCCACATCCTCTTCATCTCAACTAGTTAAGATTTATATATGTTTGTCCCATACCTTCTGTCCTTTGAAGTACTCACATAAGACGGTTTCTCACATAACAGCAAGTTATCTTCCACTTACGAAACAGTGGTTGAAATGAAAACCAAAAAGTGGACAAGTTTTAAACCAGAATTAATCCTTTTCCATTATTCTCATGCAATTGCATATTTGCTTACATAACAGGAAATCGTCTTCCAAATCGTAGTGGGCAAGTTCTAAAATTTACGTTTCTCATCAAACTCATACTCAAATCGAATTGGAATATAGGGGGAAAACGCCTAGTAAGATGGTTCTCAAGGTGATGTTGTGTGTAGTAGCATTTTGTTGGAAGAGGGGTAGCGGCTCAATATTCCGCGGTGTAAAATCTTGTGAGTAGCAGGAAAACTCTCCATACAAGCATATAGATAGATGGAAGCATGTTTAAGAAATTTCATCGTTTATTCTGATTATCAATATATCGCATGAATATGATTATTAGAACCATCGAGGAAAACCATTTACCTCAATAAACTGTCCATTTTTCTAAAAATAATCTGTAAGTGGTATATCCTGCCCTATGCTAATGTTATTGGGATTTATAGGTTCAAAGACCTACCAGCAGTGGACATGTTTGTCACCACAGCAGACTGCATGCTTGAACCGCCGATCATCACCGTTAATACTGTTCTTTCATTGCTGGCCGTTGATTACCCTCCTCACAAGCTCTCTTGCTACGTGTCGGATGATGGATGCTCGCCCATCACCTACTATTCTCTGAAGGAAGCTTGTAAGTTTGCGACGAGGTGGGTCCCATTCTGCAGGAAGCATGGCATTCAAGCCAGAGCTCCAGACAATTATTTCTCAACGCCGCCTCAGATTCCTCATCTGGAGCCATCCCCTTTCTTGGATGAGTGGAGTCAAATGCAGGCAATCAAGTTTGCTTCTCTTTCTAAACTGTTGAAAGCATTGTTATCAAAACGGAGTTCAATAGTAAATTTTTAAATAATAATAATAAAATAAAATAATAAATTAAAATAATATATTATTATACAAAAGATCTATATATTTAAATTAATATCTATGGTTTAGATTTTTTTAAATCATATTATATTATTTTTAAAATTTTTTCAAGGGAAAAAACCAGTTTAATTGGTTGAACTAGCCAGATTGGATAGTGAACCAGATCCGTCCAACCACCCTGGTTTTGATAACATTAGTTGAAAGTGAATTCCAGCTCTTTTTTTTTTTTTTTTTTTCCGCCCTTTTGTTTTTTTCCGATTTCTACATGCATTATCAGAGCCGAGGAATGGCTCTTATACCATTTTTCCTTTTTCATTTAAATAGCTAACATGGTCAACCTAGCTGTCATTTCTTTCTTTTGTCCAATACCTTGAATCTGGAACATGAAGTTGTCAGGGAAGGAAGGGAAAAATAATTAGCTTGATGATGGAGTAAATCTTTCATCCATATGAGGAAAAAGTGGATTTTGACTGCCGTCTTCTGACTCCTAGGGCCTGTTTGGTCTCTCAGTTGAACAAGGCCAACGTGCTTTTAGGCTATGAGATGCATTTTTCATTTATTTATGTGATTGTTAACTGATAATAGAAAGGACACTTGCATAGCCTGATAACATAACTGGGATAATATCTAAAAATTATGTAAAATTTAAAAATAATAATGATCAATAAACTATAAAAAATACGATCATAAATTCAACTGGGATAAAATGCACATAATATCTAATTAAAAAAATCATAAAATTCTTCTTTGCGTATACTTTATACTAATTAATAAAAAAATTATCTTATTGCTATATTGATTGATGACAATAATATCATAATTGTTTATAACAATTGATTTAATATTATAAAAGTTAGTTGCTTTATAAAAAAGTATACAATGAAATAAATTTTTAATAAAAAAGTGTGTATCTATATATATATATATATTATAATTTTATACTTCCAAAAGCACTTTCATCTTGTTCTTATAGTCAAATACACAAGTTAGTCAACTGTACACATAATATGGAAAGTATGTTTTAGATGATAAAACCAAACTCCAAACAACTTCTCACTTAAACCACTTTTACTAAATCGCTTTCCTTAACAGCAGAAATTTTCAGAGATTGCCCAAATGGGCCCTTAGTTGAAATGAAGATTATTATTTATTTTTTTAACCGAGGCTGTGTATTTTTGGTCAAAAAAGGGTACTTATATAGTATGGAATCAAGTTTATTATTATTTTTTCCAACTCTAATGCTCTTTAAAAATGGCCCCCTCTTTTAATACAAGATAGCCTCATCTCGATTGGACTGACCACCTCATCGTTGTGGGGCCCAGATTTTTCACGGTTCGGATGTCTTAGAAATTTGGTTTTTACCCATCAGAATTACATGGTGAATTTTTATTTTTGCAGAATGAATACGTGGAGCTCTGCAGAAGAATCGAAGCTGCGGTCCAGCACACCGTTCCATGCCTCGTCGACGATGAATTCGCGGATTTTCGAAATATCGACAAGTCAAACCACCCGAGTATAGTCAAGGTAATTGCGTGTGGATTCCACGTGTTAGCTCATTCGTACACTTGTCTGTTGGTAGTGATCGAAGAATATAAAGATAATGATAACAAATTCTGAATTATTTGAGTGAAAATTAATATTATATATTTGTGCTTGCTATTTCAACCATTGACTTGATAATTATCAATTTTTTCTTATTTACACTTAAATTAAATCATATAACAGGCCTACGTCATCATTATAACAATTAAATAAATGACAAAAATTATTAGCTTTATTTTGTTAAATATTTAAAATAAATATTTTATTATGATATTTATTTTTGATGAAAATTAATTGCAAATTATGATTATCCTTTTATTTTAACTTCTAAATTAATTTAAATAAAATTTTGAACGATTCGGATCGTGAAATGTGTCTTAGCTGTCCATGGCATGGTGACGTGACCGGATAATTCAACATACATGCATCGTAAAGAGGTCCCATCTGTCTTTCGCACGTAATCTGCGTCCACCGAAACAGTGCTATCAGCCGCCACCAGATGGCAGATGGGAGTCATTTTGCACTCTCGACTCCTGAAGAGGCTTGATATGCTGGAAATTAAATTATTTAGTTCTTGGGGCCGTGCCACTTGATCATCACGCTCGGCAGTAGGACAGGCTACACATCCAGCATGCAGCCAACGTGATTGTTCTGTACTCAGATTTTATAAGGGGGCGAAACTAATTTAAAAAACAAGTGCTGCGTCTTTATTCAGAAATCTCAAGTCTCTGATGTTATAAATACTAGTTTGGTATTTTATCATGAATACCATTGGTTGCAGGTTGCTATCGTGGCCATATCTGTGTATCATCATCACTTATGTTTGTGTGGTGCAACAGGTGATATGGGAGAACCAGGTGGAAACCGAAGATGCTGTTCCTCATCTGGTGTACTTATCAAGAGAGAAACGGCCAAATAAGCTCCACAACTTCAAGGCAGGAGCCATGAATGCTCTGGTAAGGTACCCGACAACACCGCTGACAGATGCAAATTGATCGCGTGACGGGTCTTGAAACAGCCAACCACACATGGCAGGATGACCAAAACGCAAAGCCATTTTGTGGGGCCAACCTCATATTTCCATCAGATAAGACGGGAATCCTAGCCTATGTACTTGCCTATTGCTGCTAAATGTAAGGCTGAGAACGCGGGCAGGGTCAAAATTTCTCCTTCCTTATCATTCATTATCTATAATAGTCATCAATTCAATTACTATTTTTTATATAAAAATTATATATTTTATTTTTATTTATTTTATTTTTATCTACCACTATCCCTGCTCTTATCCCATCACATCAGTTTCTTTCTTTCTTTCTTTTTTCTGTCTTTTCTTTTCCTTATGCTCATTACCAAACGTGATACTTGTCAGTGTTTTATTTGTTTCTTATTATTCTTTTCTGGATATTAATAATTTCCTACTGAACAGTTACGAGTATCAGGTGTGATGACGAATGCATCATTCATGTTGAATGTGGACTGTGACATGTTTGCAAACAACCCACAAATTGTTCTTCACGCGATGTGCCTTCACTTGGGTGTGGAGCGGGGAAAGGAATTCGCGTTCGTGCAATTCCCTCAGGTATTCCATGGTGGTTTGAAGGATGACCCTTTTGGAAACGAAATTTTAACCGTCCTACAACAGGTAGGTGCATTTTAGTAATTTTTTTTTTCATCGAATAAAGGTACATCTGAAAGCCAAGAAAAGATCATTTAAATTAGGCTTCTCTTGTTCCCTTTACAAAGCCTAAAGAAAAGCATGAGAAATGCTTGGGAAAGACAAAAATTTATGAAAATTCAAGAGAGCTTTGTCATTAATGCAAAATGGAAATTGGTACAATGCATGTAAATGAATCACACAATCTACTAATTGGTGGATTAAATATCTTGCTTATAGAAGACACCTAACAAAATCTATTTTTTATAAGTATATTTATCATAATTATTCTATATATTAAATAGGTTAATTGTGTAAGTATGAAATAAATCATCCCAAATCGTCAATTTGAACTCTAACTTGAATTCAACTTAATTTTGGGTTATATCAAAATAGGGTTGGGGTTGGGTTAATCCTGATCCCAAATCGATTTTCACCTGTAAGCGGGAAAAGATCCGTTCAATTAATTAGATAATTAAAGTAGAAGATAAAATATCGTTTAAATATTGGATTAAAATGTTTTCCAATTCTACTCCTACACAGACAATGTCCCATGGATTCGCGGCGATTCAAGGACCAGTTTATTCAGGCACCGGATGCTTCCATCGAAGAAAAGTCATATACGGTTCAAAGCCGGAGGATGAGGACATCGATGTTTCCAAGCTTGATTGGATGAATGGTATAAATATCAACACTTTGTTGGCTTTAATTTTTGTATTTTCCTGCCCTTCGTTGTTTTCTTTATTTTTTGTATAGATTAGCGTTACAATTCTACGTGCACACTGACATGAGGGTTGCACAGTTGACTTGAATAAAGATGCAATGCAAAGAAGATTTGGATGCTCTGCTGCATTTCTGGAGTCTGCTACTGAAGTAATGTTGGGAAGACATGAAAAGGTGAATGATCTTTTGACTACTCTTGAGGCTGCTAAAGAGGTTGCTGGATGCAACTACGAGGAAAATACTTGCTGGGGCAATGAGGTGAGGAAAAAGTTCACATCATGCTGTAACTCCTTTTTAGGTGGTCTTTCTAGTTTAGCTGATTTATCCAAGTATGAGAGTGGATGCGTCATATCAGATGTTGCTGCAATATTTTCTACAACCATATATTTACATGCAGCTTATATATGAGTGACAAACTTATTGATGAATTGACTATTTCTCATAATTTTGCTTTTATTTTCCATGCAAGTCGTTGACCCTGGTTATGAAAAGTATGACCCTCGCAAGTGTTATCAAAGTCAATGGTTGAGATTTATGGTGTGACTTAGCGAATTGGAGTCGAGGTTATTTATTGGAGCATAGATGAATCACAAGATCAGGAATAGTAGAGATGAACAATAAGATCTGTCAGATAAGGGGTAGTGACCATGTGTGCAGTGAGCATTGATTGCTGCCAGATCAATGCCGCGGGATAGTGTTAACTGGCAGTACACCAATATGCATGTCTACGGCACGTACAAGCATGATGAGCATACGAGGTAGTGCTGTTTTTGAAGAAGTATTGAGTAAATAATGAGTGGTATGATAGGTGGAGCTACTTTACTTTGGTGGAGTCTATAGTTGATCATATGGGTAAATGAGGATGATTACAATTATATTATTACACATAATATTAATCATAGCTGGACATTTGAATTCGATCCATGCAAAATGCCAAGGTATGAGGGGATGACAAGCAAATGATGACTAATCAAGACGCAATACAAAAGGTAATCTTCTTTATCTTGGGTATGGCACTTTGTGATTTTTAGTGCTAGCAACATGTAGGAGAGGTGTTACAAGATGGATGGTGGTGGACTTTATCTCTTATAATCTGTAAAGTCTAGTGAGTTTCCATATGTGATATGGGATTGAGTGAATTCATGTTAGAAAACTTACTAGGAATATTATATAATGAGGTTTTAGTTGGGAATTCAATGGAGGTTCTAAGTTAGGGACCAAAATGTTGTTATGTAGATCCTAGAGTTTTTCGAAGTGAGAGAAAGGGATTATGAGAGGATATTGATTGGGATGTATGTGAGATATTCTAAGTGTATCTTTGTAACTTGTTCTTTATAGTAGATTTGATTTTCTCTCCTATTGTTTTTTCTTTGGATTAAAAGATTTTTGGTATAAATCTTTATGTGTGATTGTTTATGCCTTTGATTTATATGCGAATTGATCTTGTTGTTATGATTGTGATCCTAAATTTGGAATAAGAGCTTCCGCAACAAGTTGCATTAGAGCATATGGTTGATAAATTGTAATCTAGATTGTAGATTGGTGATTGAGATCAACGATCAAAACAAGATGAATAGGCAAGATCATGGTGAATTATTGAAATCGAATGGTTGTTCTAGTTTGAGGTAGCCATGGATTTGTGGAGCAACATTGATTTGGATGGAGATTAGAGATGAATCTGGCTAATGCTAGCTAAGATTAGATTTGGTGGCAAGGTTATGGTGATTTTGGGCATTGTTGGAGACATGGAAGCTAGAGGCAAGATTGAAGAAAGAAAAAATACAAGCCATGGGATTGGTTAGATCTAGTTGGCCTAATAAGGGGCAATAAGGGTAACTATTGGATTTGGAGGATTATTTAGTTTCTGCCTTGATAATCTCATTAGATAGTGCCGGTAGAATTTGCCAATGGGTGGTGACAACCAAAGAGGCCGCAACCAGTGATGGGCAACGGTGGTGAGCTATTATTTTTTCAAGCATATGTAGGAGTTTTTGTTAGAGAAGATGCTGCAGATGAACATGGAGAGCAAGGTGTTTATTATTGGCATTGCTGGATGCATGGAAGAAGATTGGTGCTATTGCTTATTTGGTAGTGTGAGTAAGTGGTGCATTTCACTGGTAGTTGTGAAGAAGGAAGAAGGGTGTGCTATAGAGGAGGCTATGTTTGTTGACAACGAGAAAGGAAACATAGTTTTTTGATAGCGATTTTTCCTTGGATTTTTTAGCAACTAGAAAGGGCATCCAGTGAGGAAGAATCAAAATAGCATGGCCTTTTAGATGATCAGAGTAGATTAGCCAAAGGACGATTGGCTATGGTGGCATAGGCAAGGTAGCAACAGTAACCATGGTTTGTGTGCTAGGGTTTTTCCTTGGTGTTGAAGTACACTAGGTTTGGTGCATAGTGATGTATTAAAGTAAATACATGTGCCACCCATATTTAGTGATCTTAGTGTCAGATTTGGGTGTTCCATGTGTCAAATTATATATTTTTAGATGTTGTAAATACTATTGTGGGGTTAGATTGGGTGAATTATGCTTTGGCAATACAAATATATGATGGGGTATACAAATCAACATTGATTTGGTGAAGATCAATGATCTTGGGGGTAGATTTGGATATTTTGAGATGTTGTGGAATTCATAAGCAGTGCAAATCGAGTGGATAATTCATCATTGAGCATAATCAAGCTAGATCACGATGATCGAGGTTGATCAGGATTAATCAAGCTTGACATGATTTGGTACAATAGAGATTTGGGCAAAACTGAGTAGATTAGTGAAGTGATCATATTGTTTGATATTAATGGTGTAAATTAATGGTTCAAATCTAGGTAGAGTAGTGAACTTTATGGATGATGATTGAGATATGATGCTACATTGGTTAGTTGTTTGCCTATATGTCCAAGGTGCAGATAAATGCACAAGATTAGACAAGTTTTTTTGTGGACAATGGCTATGGTACTAAGACTATGATCATTGATGGATGAGTCTTATAGCTATGATTAACAATAGATATGAAAGATCTTAAGAGTTATGAGACTATGATGGCTTAGAAAAATGCAACAATGCATGCATGATTGGGTAACAAATACATAAATGGTGTATAGATGAGTGAATGGATAATTGCATTGGCATGTGGTGACATGCAGAGTTGGATGTGTGTGGTTTAGCATGTGTATAACATGCAGGAGTAGATGGCATATGGAGTTGTATAGTTTGGCATACATGTGGAGAAAAAGGTGAGTATAGTAATAGGTAGAGTTTTCATACTCATGTGATTGTCTCAGTGAACAAGTGTTGTAGTTACAAAAATTTGCACACAAGTAGCGGTCATTGAGGCATTTGGATCTAGGCAATTCAACGTGTACTTGGTGATAGTACAAGTGATATATAGATGATGATGACCGGTTGGAGAAACAACAAGGTTAGCGAGAAAAGCTCTAGCAAAAGACAAGGAAGATTGTGAGATGCAGAACAAGAGATGGTTTTCTTGATCTTTGAGTGTGGTAGTTTATGATCTCTTCAGATGCTAACAAATGAAAGAGATAGCACCATAGGTTGCTTAATGGTGGATCATGCAAGCATCTTAGGTACATTTACGAGTTATAGTAGTTTGAGTATAGTGAATGATGGCCTAACTGAATTAGAAAGCTGATGATTGACTTACATATGGATAGTTTCATTGGTTTAATTTTCAAGAGCTAACATGATGTCTACAAAATCCAATCCTAGGTGGAGATTTGTTAGGTTTATGTCTTGTATTTTGTAACGTCTAATAGGTCGACATATGTGATATAAGCCTAAGTGAGTTTATTTTAGAAGACCCATTAGGAATGCTCTAAAATGAGATTTTAGGAAAAATTTTAGGTTAGGGATAAAAGAGCTGATATGTAGATTCTAGGTTTTCTTGGAGTTAGAGAGAGGGGTTATGACAGTGTGTTGATCGAGGATGTCTGTAAGATATATCGGGTGTATCTTTATAAACCGTTATTTATGGTGAATTCGATTTTTTCTTTTATGGTTCTTCCCTTCTAGGTTGAAGGATTTTCTATATACATCTTCTGTCTTTTGTATGAGATTGTTTATGCTTTTGATTTATATGTGGATTGATCTTATATTATGATTTTGATATTGGAATTGGTAATAACTCAGCTGGAGATGTAGGCCATAAATATAATAGGTGGTCTAGTTGAGGATTGACTTGCAAAATTGATGATAATATTAGTTCATTTCTAGTGTGTCTTGCAAAATTCAAGTTAAGGATGAGATCTGTTAGGTTTTGAGCTACAGGACTTATTAAGCCCATGAATGCGTTAAGCTTAATAAGTCCAATGTCATAGATTATGTTAAGGACGATATCTATGGTAACTTCAACTTAGGATTTTGTAACAACCCGGGCTCCAAGTACACTATTGTCCGCTTTGGCCACAGGCCGCACGGTTTTGTCCCGCTCACACGGG
>JAYJMB010038681.1:0-79383 GCA_036873735.1 Pouteria campechiana | reverse complement strand
CTAGTCCATTATGTAGAGAGGTTTGAATTATACCAAGGATAGAGTCTAAGAATTTATTATGTCTGTCATCTTTTAAGCATGCTAATATTGAGGCTTAAAGTCTAGCTCTTACTAGAGGTTGGACAACTATTTGTATTTATCTAAAATATAAAAATTTATAGTTTTGGTTAATAAGCTCTTGTATTGTAGGTTCAACTAATAATTGTAGTTTATGTTCTCCTTCTTGACATTCTATAGTCATTTCTACAGTACTTATTATATACTATCTCTTTGAATCAAAACTTCCTATTTTGTATAGTTCTTTTGTTAGTACTTCAGGTATTTTCCAATTTTCTATACTAGATTCTATATTATCATAGGATTGTTCAGTAGCATTTTGTATTTCAGCTAGTGACATGGATTTAATAATACTTCAGTCTTTATCCTGTACTGACTTAGTGGAACATGAAGATCCAAGGAAAAATCTTTTAAAGGCCATTTCTAATCTTTGAATTAAGACTGATTACTCTCGTTTAAGCCACTGCACCCTTGCGACTGTCCTTCGTCAAAGCGGGATTTATCAGGCTTTTCTTGAGAAACTTAGCTTCAGAGATCTTTGCTGATCTTCTAAAAGATTTCTATTCAGATTTCAACTAGGCTCTAATACCATTTGTGACGAGCAGGAAAAAATTAGAGTAGGAATTAAAGCAGTAAGTAATAGAAATTAACACAAGATACAAGATCATCAAATACTGAATATAAACTTGCCAAACATACATAAGATTTAGGCAAATAACATACCAATTCATTGTTCTATTAATCTTATTTCAGTATTGAGTCGTTGTACAGATGATTGCAAAATATTTAAAAGTACTTCAATACCATCATGAGAATAAAGATGATGATCATAATGGTTTCGCTGAATTGTTTCAATGGCTTGAAGCAGTTGGTTACGATCTTTTGGTAAAAACACAAGTTTAGCACGCTGTTCAGAAATGTACTCAAAGTAATTCATTAAGAAAGAAAGGAGCTTACATAAAGAGCTTTGAAAGCTTGGACACTTCTTACAACTGGAGAAACTCTAAGCTTCTTGATAATTTATGCGATACTTCTTATTCAACTAAGAACTCTTATTTATAAACTCATCTGCTAACGAGACAAGGATTGGAGTCCAGACTTGAATTACAATGGAGTCTGAATCCTTATCTGTAAATGGACTTAAGATTCTTTGAAATCCAAAGGTAATAATAATTACAAAAGGGAATAGTGACATAAAGTGACATAAAGAGGTTGGAATAGTTCTTTGACAGATAATGCTTATCGCTTGAGCATCTGGAATAGTGCCTTGAATAATTGCTTCTTGCCGACACTTAAGTTGACGAGTGCATATCGTCAGATGATCTTCCAACAGAGGAAACTTCGTCTTCAGGAAGCTGAGAGTAGAATAATAGTTCATACGCTTTAATTTTTTGTTCTTTCTCATCTAACCATGGAAAGTCCTTCTTAATCATGGCTAGAGTAGCTTTGAGTGCATGCTGAGACTCTTGAGATTGATGAATAGCTCTGAGAGAACTGATTTCTTCGATGGAAGGCATAATGTCTGGAGCTAATTCCTTTGCTCTCTAAAGAAGGGCATGCTGCTTTTCTTGCTAAGTTGATAATAATTTGGCCATCTTAATTTGATCAATAAGGGGTTTGAAATTGTATTTTGGCCACCATTTGGAGAAGGAAGCAATAGACATATATGGGTGACAAAATTGATCAAAACTCTCAGGTTTTAACTCAAACACATATTCTCATCTTATAATCCATGGAATTTGGAATTTTGATACTATTTTTAATACATCTGAAGAAATGCAATCCTTAATAGAAAAGGGGAGATGAGGATGAAGTTTTTCTGGAAAGCATAACTCGTGAAGTCCCCAAAAATCTTAGAATTTATCAATAAACCATTTTGGTATATTCTGGTCCGGGTTATCAAGAATAATACGAATCCACCATGAGTGGGGGAATACAAGATTTTGTTTTAATAATACTCGATACCATGCTTCTCTATAATCTCAATAATTAAAAGCATTTTCAGATGTTGGATGCAAAAAAATAGAAGAAGTGGAAGATGATCTAGAAAACCTTATTAATTGATTCAGATTTTGATAATACCATTGTTCTAGAGGGATAATTTTTCGAATAAGGAGCTTTGAATAATTGGGCTAGGCATTTTCTTTTTGATTATGTTCTATAGTAATAGATTTTGTTTCCATTAAAATATACTCATAATATTCTTGTGTTTTATAAGGTGCAAAAGGAATCATCCATTCGCCTTTAGGAAAATACTTTTGATAGATAATACGGGCTGCATTTTGAGATATTTTATAATCTTTATCTCCTAAATACACAATATCTTTCTTTAAATATTTTTTGAGAATATTTATATCTATATTTTCTAAGTATTGGAGAAATTGAGAATTATACATCATATACTGAGATTCCAGGCTGGTATACTCAGGGTTTATAGAGGTAGTTGTAATTGGAGCTTTTCCGCGCATACTTTTTTGTGCCTTGCAAGAATTCTCTTGATAAAAAGTTAGGAAGGCAATTATCTTTTCTATTTATAAATTCTATTTGAAAATCAAAGATAGCTAATAATCCTTGCCATCTGGCAAATATTTGTTTTGAAGCAAAATTTTTTATATCTTTTTGAATAATATCTTTTATGTCTTTGCAATCTATACATAATAAAAATTCTTGATTAAGAACATCACCTTGAAATTTATTGATACAGGTAACAATAGCTAACATTTCCTTTTTAATAGTAGGATATTTATACTGAGTTGAATTCCATAATCAGGAAGTAAATCTGATTAATTGTTCTTTTCCTTTTAGATCTTTTTGTTTAAGAATACCACCATAACCAATATCTGAAGCATCTGTTTCAATAATTTTATAGTAATCTGGATGAGCCAAATATAAGCAAGGAAGATACTTTACCTTTTCTTTTATATTTCTAACAGCTTTGGTGTGTTCTTCTGTTCATTCTGGAGGATTTTTTGATAATATTTTTTGTAATAATTGTCTGTCATAGGCTAACTTTTCATAAAAATCTGAGACATAATTTAAACATCCAAAAGAATCTTTGCAATTGAGTTTTATCAGTGATAACGTCTGGAAATTTGTCCACAAATGCAATGACTCTATTTATTGGTTGAATTGTTCTATTATTAATATAGAAACCTAAGAAGTTAATATCTATTTGGAATAATTTTAACTTTCTCTGTGATAATACTAATCCGTTTGTTTTTACTGCGTTTATAAAGATATTTAAATGTTTCGAGTGCTGTTCAATAGAAGCAGAAAATATTAAGACATCGTCAATATAAACAATTAAAAATTTTGAATAAGTAGCAAATATTTCATCAACCAAGCAAATATTATCTCATTACTTATTAAAGTATATACTATTTCTTCATTATTTATTAATTCTGCTTTTTCTTCTTGGGTTAATTGTATATCCCACCAGCCTTTTAATTGACCTGTAATCAATCTAATAGATGATCCTGTAGTTAGAAAATTAAAACTAGAAAAATTTATGTCTATAAGCAAAGATAGTAAAAAGGAAAAATAGGAAAAGAAAAATGTTAAAGTCCTAATTAAAGATTTTAATATAGTAGAACCTTATACTATATTTGAAGTTATTAAAAATCAAGAAAAGTATTTAGCATAACAACAAAATACTAGACCTATAACCCTAAAAGAAATGCATCATGAAATTAAAATTTTAAAAGAAAAAATTAAATTTTTAAAAGTCCAAATATTGTTATTAGAACAAAAAATAGAAGATAAAAAAGATATTCAATCAGAAGAGTTAAAAATAGATAATGATAATGATAACTATGAAGAAGAAATAATCCAATTAATAAAAGGAAAAAAAAAAGAAAATCCCAAAACTTCCCAACATCAAGCATATAATATATGTAATATAGCTAAATCTATCATTTCTCAAAGATGGTATGTAAATCTATAGTAAAAATTATTGATAAATATAATGGAGATTTTATGTTTGAACATATAGCTCTAATAGACTCAGGAGCAGATATGAATTGTATTAGAGAAGGGTTAGTTCCCTCTCAATATTTTGAAGAAATCACTTCTTCAATTGCCACAGCTGATGGTACTAGTATGCAAGTATCCTATAAATTATCTACCGCCCATATCTGTAATTTGCAAATATGTATACAAACCCCTTTTATTCTTGTTAAAAACATGAAACAAGGAGTTATCTTAGGAACACCATTTATATAATTAATTAAACCTTTCCCAGTATCAGATCAAGGTATTCAAACCACTATTCAAGGAAATATAATAATCTTTCCTTTTATTGATCCTCTAGAATCTTCTTTAATAACAGAATTAAAGCAAACATTAGAATACAAAAATACATTTCTCAATCAAATGCAGTATGAAACTAATCTAGGTCATATAAAAGAAACAATTATCTCTACATACTTATTTAAACAACACTTACAAGATTTTTATTCTTATATATCTAAAGACGTATGTTCTGAAATTCCTAATGCCTTTTGGGATAGAAAACAACATATAGTATCACTTCCATATGTTATTGGATTTAAAGATAAATTTATTAGTACAAAAGCTTGACCTAGTCAAATGAATTCTAGACTATTAGAGTATTATCAAAAAGAAATTCAAGAATTATTAAATAAATATTTAATAAAACCAAGTAAATCAATCTGGAGTTGTATCACTTTTTATGTAGAAAATGCAGCAGAATTAGAAAGAGGTGCTCCAAGGTTAGTAATAAATTATAAACCTTTAAATAAGGTATTACAATGGATAAGATATCCCTTACCCAATAAAAAGGATTTACTACATAGAATTGTAGATGCAAAAGTATTTTCAAAATTTGATATGAAATCTGGATATTGGCAAATTCAGATATCTAAAAAAGATCAGTATAAAACAACCTTCACTGTTCCATTTGGACACTATGAATGGAAAGTTATGCCCTTTGGTTTAAAAAATGCTCCATCAGAATTTCAAAGAATTATGAATGAAATATTTGCTACTTATTCAAAATTTTTAACTGTTTATATTGACGATGTCTTAATATTTTCTGCTTCTATTGAACAACACTGGAAACATTTAAATATCTTTATAGACGCAGTAAAAACAAATGGATTAGTATTATCTCAGAGAAAGTAAAAATTATTCCAAATAGATATTAACTTCTTAGGTTTCTATATTAATAATAGAACAATTCAACGAATAAATAGAGTCATTGCATTTGCGGACAAATTTCCAGACGTTATCACTGATAAAACTCAATTGCAAAGATTTTTAGGATGTTTAAATTATGTCTCAGATTTTTATGAAAAGTTAGCCTATGACAGACAATTATTACAGAAAAGATTATCAAAAAGTCCTCCAGAATGGACAGAAGAGCACACAAAGCTATTAAAAATATAAAAGAAAAGGTAAAGTATCTTCCTTGCTTATATTTGGCTCATCTAGATTACTATAAAATTATTGAAATAGATGCTTCAGATATTGGTTATGGTGGTATTCTTAAACAAAAAGATCTAAAAGGAAAAGAATAATTAATCAGATTTACTTCAGGATTATGGAATTCAACTTAGTATAAATATCCTACTATCAAAAAGGAAATGTTAGCTATTGTTACCTATATCAATAAATTTCAAGGTGATATTATTCTTAATCAAGAATTTTTATTACATATAGATTATAAAGCCGCAAAAGATATTATTCAAAAAGATATAAAAAATATTGCTTCAAAACAAATATTTGCCAGATGGCAAGGATTATTAGCTATCTTTGATTTTCAAATAGACTTTAAAAATGGAAAAGATAATTGCCTTCCTGAATTTTTATCAAGAAAATTCTTGCAGGGCACAAAAAAGTATGCATGGAAAAGCTCCAATGACAACTACCTCTATAACCCTGAGTATGCCAGCCTGGAATCTTAGTATATGATGTATAATTCTCGATTTCTCCAATACTTAGAAAATAAAGATATAGATATTCCCAAAAAATATTTAAAGAAAGATATTATGTATTTAGGATATAAAGATTGTAAAATATCTCAAAATGCAGCCTGTATTATCTATCAAAAGTATTTTCCTAAAGGCGAATGGATGATTCCTTTTGCACCTTATAAAACACAAGAATATTATAAGCATATGTTAATGAAAACAAAATCTATTACTATAGAACATAATCAAAAAGAAAATGCCTGGCCCAATTATTCAAAGCTCCTTATTCGAAAAATTATCCCTCTAGAACAATGGTATTATCAAAATCCTAATCAATTAATAAGGTTTTCTGGATCATCTTCCACTTCTTCTATTTTTTTGTATCCAACCTCTGAAAATGCTTTTAATTATTGGGATTATAGAGAAGCATGGTATCGAGTATTATTAAAACAAAATCTTGTATTCTCCCACTCATGGTGGATTCGTATTATTCTTGATGACCCGAACCAGATTATACCAAAATGGTTTATTGATAAATGCTGGGATTTTTGGGCACTTCATGAGTTATGCTTTCCAGAAAAACTTCATCCTCATCTCCCCTTTCCTATTAAGGATTGTATTTCTTCAGATGTATTAAAAATATTATCAAAGTTCCAAATTCCATGGATTACAAGATGGGAATATGTGTTTGAGTTAAAACCCAAAAGTTTTGATCAATTTTGTCACCCATATTTGTCTATTGCTTCCTTCTCCAAATGGTGGCCAAAATACAATTTCGAACCCCTTATTGATCAAATTAAGATGGCCAAATTATTATCAACTTAGCAAGATAAGTAGCATGCTCTTCTTCAAAGAGCAAAGGAATTAGTTCCAGACATTATGCCCGCCATCAAAGAAATCAGTTCTCTCAGAGCTATTCCTCAATCTCAAGAGTCTCAGCGTGCACTCAAAGCTACTCTAGCCATGATTAAGAAGGACTTTTCATGGTTAGATGAGAAAGAACAAAGAACTAAAGCATATGAACTATTATTCTGCTCTTAACTTCCTGAAGATGAAGTTTCCTCTATTAGAACATCATCTGACGATATGCACTCGTCAGCTTAAGTGTTGGCAAGAAGCAATTATTCAAGGCACTATTCCAGATGCTCAATCGATAAGCATTATCTGTCAAAGAACTATTCTAACCTCTTTATGTCACTTTATGTCGCTATTCCCTTTTGTAATTATTATTACTTTTGGATTTCAAAGAATCTTAAGTCCATTTACAAATAAGGATTCGAACTCCATTGTAATTCAAGTCCAGACTCCAATCCTTATCTCTTAGCCAATGAGTTTATAGATAAGAGTTCTTAGTTGAATAAGTAGTATCGCATAAATTATCAAGAAGCTTAGAGTCTCTCCAGTTGTAAGAAGTGTCCAAGCTTTCAAAGCTCTTTATGTAAGCTCCTTTCTTTCTTAATGAATTACTTTGAGTACATTTCTGAACAGCGTGCTGAACTTGTGTTTTTACGAAAAGATCGCGACCAACTGCTTCAAGCCATTGAAACAATTTAGCGAAACCATTATGATCATCATCTCTATTCTCATGATGATATTGAAGTACTTTTAAATATTTTGCGATCATCTGTACAATGACTCAATACTGAAATAAGATTAACAGAACAACGAATTAGTATGTTATTAGCCTAAATCTTATGTATGTTTGGCAAGTTTATCTTCAGTATTTGATGATCTTGTATCTTGTGTTAATTTCTATTACTTACTACTTTAATTCTTGCTCTAATTTTTGCTTGCTCGTCACAAATGGTATCAGAGAACTTTGTCTGTATCATCAACTGAGTGGCCCATTGTAGTGAGTTGATCGCATAAAGCCTTAAATGAATGAGAATATTTGGTGACACTTCGGGTGCCATGTTTAATGAGTTGCAAGTAATCTTTAATGCGAAGCTCACAAGTCTTGGAAATATGGCTGTAGGAATTTTCCAAGGCAAGCCAGACATCCAAGTGGTGGTGAGACCAAGGACTTTAGCCATGTCTTCTTCAGTCAATGAAGAGAAGAGGAGGCTGAGAAGGCATTGATCTTGAAGTTGTCATTCCACATATTTCGGATTCAGTTGAGGAGAAGAAGAATCAAAGGTGATAGGGATTGAAGGTGCAGCAACGGAACCATCAACATGGCTAAGAAGATTCTGACATTAATGAAGAGGGAGAAGTTGATTTTGTCAGAGTATATAATTTGTGGAGGAGAGTTTAATACTAACCATGTGGATCATGGTGTTGAAGGAGAAGGAAGACTCGGCCATGAAGGGATCGAGGAGGTTAATCCAACAAGAGCTTTGATACCCTGACAATATTTGTAAAACCACCATGTTTCTATGGGGTGGAGTTTTCCATTTATATAGACATATACAACCAGAGATAAAATAGAAAAGATAAGTACAAATGGAAACAATATCAAACAATGAAAGCCGTATCTCCTAAATCATATCTTCTACAATCAAGGACGATTTTGTAAATTAATAACTAATTTTTAGAAATTCTCTACACCCTTCACTCACACTAACAGGTAATGGAATTAGAGGATGTCTTGCCTATGCAACCTGATGGAGAGTATGGAACCAAGTGTGGCAAAATTTTTCCTTGCCTACACTACTTGATGGAGATGTCACTATCTACGCTAGGATAAAACTCTGTCACCTATAGTAACAAGTAGCACAATCAAGCAATAGCATTGTTTTTCTCCTAGCCGATTCTCTTGCTGTTTATGCAAGCTAAGTGTTTGCCTACTTGAGTGAGTAGCGGAATCAGGAGTTGACGCTACTTGCGTGGCTTGGAGTTGTCATCACCTACGCGACCTGGCAATAGCTTCAGAGTTCCTGCTTGCCTATGCATGTTGCCAAGTTTCTGACTACATGACTTAGCAAGCCTTTTCTTACGCTGATGGTGAAGATGGGTTTAGAAGATGTGGCCGCATCGGAAGCATCAGCAAAGATCACCCTCCCAAAATCCATCTAAGCAAAAAGGGCACACTTTAGTTCACACATACTTTGGCAACCTCCTGCTTTATATCGCAAACTGAGCAAATCATTTGGCAAACATCATGGCGATGAAGCTCATGTGGATTGCGGCGTGCTCATTGCGTCGTTGTGACGTGGCAGCCTAGGAAGAACTCGTTGCATCAAGGGGCTTTAATGTTGCATTTTCTTCTATAATGCTTGCAGCTATATCCCATCTTCCCAAAATCAGAATGCTAACTAGCAAAAGAATCTGCCATTGACACATTCAAAACTAAAGGCCCCATTGCTGGTGAGGAAAAGCAAAGCTCCAATTTTCTCAGACTTTTGGTTGAAGACGCAAGCCATGTCTGTTACAACATTTCCAAACTATTTGTTGGAAATTCACATCAATTTGTGCCTTTCATGCGAGCTTGAATTACCAAGGAGACATCTTCAGCAGCTAATATGCTAAGGAGATTCTTCCAACTGCTAATGTGTGATGCTTGAAAAGTTGAGGTACGGGGAAAATTACTTCTTTAATTGTTTCTTTAATTATAAAGGAATAGCATATGTATGATATTGAAAATGAGGAAAAATTACCAAGATAAATCAATAAAATCATAAAAACCATGCCAACTGATATATGTCATATGGTTATTGGGGTAGAATGACGTTGAAATTGCAACAAAAAGTAGTGGAGAATGGGGTGCATGTGTATATATTATCATGCATTGCTAGAGCATGGGGAGAGGAGGAGATTAAGTACTCCACCAGCCCTCGCAAACCCTCCATTCATGATTCTAGCTATCCCATATCCCAACCTTGGAGAAAATCTAGAATTTTGGCAAGTTTTGACAATTGGAAGGGAGGAAATCGATGATGAAGTGTAGTGCGGCCACCCAACACAGTAGAAACATCGGATTTTGCAAGTTGGAGCCTAGAAAAGGAGGGGAACTTAGGAAACACACATTTCAATAGGTCTTTGTGGAAATCAACTAAGAGAAATTAGGAAGTAACTCCTTCATGAATAGATAAATTTTTCTATGAGAAATCTATGAATTTGGACTTATGGGGCATAGCTTAAGAAGACATGGAAGTGGTTGGGTTGGAAGTTAGAAGAAATGATAATTTATTGGTGAATCAGGTGTGACGATCATTAATTAAGATAGAATTCATGTTAAAACATATTTATGTGTAGTTTGTGTAAGAAACGCTAAGCTGATTATCATTAAAAATGGAAAATATAAAAGTTGTATATTATATGTTCATTGAAATGATGTTAAGAAGGCTATAGTGCGATTAACTCTTATTAATAGACCCTTAATTGCCTATAGTTGAGATTTAAATTAGATAATTGGGTAAATCCTAAAATGGGCTAATTGAGGAAGTTGGGTTAAAGTTGAAGTTAAGAATGAAATGTAAAGATTTAATTGATGTAACTGCTAATGGAACATCTATTCTATGTATAGGAATTTTAAATAGTTACAGTGGACTTGGAATCATTAAATTTAGGAGCAAAGAGGGGTTTGCTTCTTCATACACAGGTAAGCAGGTTTATTTAATGCTTGTCTCCTTTACATATTTATTATGAAAATTGATGAATATGCATTTTAGGCATTGAATGTAAATTTGATAAGCTTTGTAGTATCAGAAATGGATCTTGTTTGAAAACAATATTTTGTAGACTCTTAATTGAGAATAAGGAGTAGAGAACTTGTGTAATTTATAAGATATGGTTATATGCAATTACATGCATGTATTAATGTGGTAGGTATGGTGTAAAATGAGAAAGTTATGGTGTAACATAGTTACACTTGAAATAATGAAATAGGAATATCAAATTGATTATAAGCATATGATTACCATGAAGATATAATGATTATTATGGAATGGATGGTGAAGATAGAATAAAATTAAGTAAAAAGGGAATGGTATGATATGCCCATTTATAGAATGAAAAATCAAATAAGAAGGGTACATAACCAAGAAGGAGGAAACAAAGCAACATGGGAGTAGCGGGCAGGTGTCAGTGGCACCAAAGTGGAAATGGCATGGGTAATTAGGCAACGAGTTGGCGCTAGCGACACCGACATGAATATTATTATTATTTTCATGAAGGAATTGTTAAACTTTTAATGAGGTTCATATTAGAAGATTTCGAATAGCTTTTAATACAAATAAATGAAGTGAGAAATGACCAGATATGATGCGCTTATAAGGCGCGATGGCCTGAATGGTCAGATATGATGCGCCTGTAGGGTGGGGACAGATATAGTGTGCCTGTAAGGCAGGATGGCCCGAATGGCCAGATATGATGCACTTGTAAGGTGGGATGACTAGATATGATGCTCCTATAAGGTGGGATGGCCCGAATGGCTAGATATGATGCACCTATAAGGCAGGATGGCTTAAATGGCCAGATATGATGAGCCTATGAGGCAGGATGGACTGAATGGCTAGATATGATGCGCTTTTAAGGACAGATGGCCCGAATGGCCAGATATGATACGCCAAAAAGGTAGAATGACTCGAATGGCTAGATATAATACACCTCACTAACTAGATGACCTATATGGTCAAATATGATTTGCAGAGATGGTATAAGAATCTGTGCAGTATGCCAGGATGGCAGGGAGGCCTAAATGGCCTTGTATATGTAACTAACCTAAGATAATTAGAAAGGGTAATAGATTAGTGAAATCATTGTTACATTATTATGAGGCACTACATTTGATAGAAATGTAATTATGCACATAAATCATCATGACTTTCATAATTGTTGTTTAATTATTGTTTAATCCTATGCTTGCTTACTGAGTTACTTGGACTCACCCTGTTTAAATTTTAATTTTTTTTAGTTGACAAGCCTGAAGGTGGAGCCATGTGGAGTTGGAGCTCAGGACCCGCATAGGCTATAACTCATAACCACTAAGGGATCATAATTATGAAAATTTTTGGCATTTTGACATGTATATAAAAACTTATAAAATTTATAGATTTGGGCTTGTATTGTATATATATTTGTGTAAATTAAGTTGATTGACATGTCATGATATAGGCTATACTTATAATTTATCTGACTACTTCCATCACAATGCAACTGTCGATTTTGGGTGGTTGTGGGTGTAGAATGTTTATTTATAATAATGTGGGTATGTATGAGTATGTAAGATAATGGTATGCATAGGTTTGAGACAACAAACATAAGGGAGACTTTGTCCAGAGTTCCTTGGGATATTGCCTTTTTGTAATGCTCGAAAGGTGGGGCATTACAAAGTGGTATTAGAGCCGAGTGATTGCCTGATACCTAGAACGGAGGAAGAGAAGTCCCTTAATTGTGATGGTCAAGGGTGGTCAGAATAATAAATACATGATATGATTAATATAAATTAATTAAACCATAGAAACATGGGGAACCATTAGTTAGATGATGTTGTTAGTTTAAATTCTACTCATAATTATTGAAAAAGTTTTATAATTGAATGTGGTTATATGATGTTATAATGGTAAATTGTGTATATGGTACCAAGAAAGAGAATAGATAAAGGAAAAGCCCCAGTGGTGGAAGACGAGCCTCAAAGGCAGTCTACTCGTACTCAAGCTACGAGTGTGATTATTAGAGAGGCCTAGCCAGAAGCCTCAAGGGTAGAAGAACAACCTAACCAAGGCAATGGCTCTAGACCAATATCTAATGATGCAAATAATGAAGTGGTCAATGAGCCAGAGGAAAGGGGGATGACTATTGTGGAAATAGACAGACCAAATATGCGTGGGTCTAGTGGGGTTATTCCACTAGCGCTGGAGGTGGTGCAAAAATTGAAGAATTTTATGATAGTGATTACACAAACACTTCAGGAATTATTACAAGTATAATAAAGATAAATTGGGGAACCAACCCAACAAACAAAATAGGTTGTGAGACCGAATATGAGAGAACCCGAATTAGAAGTGGGACAAATATCCCAAGGAAGGTGTTGGATGGAACTAAATATGAAGGCCTTCCATAATATGAACCCCCTGTCTTTAAAGGGCAAAAAGACTACAAAATAGTAGATGAATGGATCTCTGGAATGAAAAAAAGTATTTAAATATATGTGGTGCCTTGAAGAAAATAAAGTTCTCTATGCAGTTTACCAATTAGAAGGCAATTTTGAATGTTTGTGGAACATAGAGAGTTTAACTATCCTCGAGGAGGGAGCGGGTTTGTCTTGGGCTGAATTTAAGGAAAGGATAGTTCACCAATACATAACAACTAGTGAAAGGGCTAGGCGGGCCACAAAATTCATTACTTTAATACAAGGTAGAAGAACTATAGAACAATATGATGAACATTTTAGATCATTGGCACGATTTGTACTGCGGACAAAGATAGATTCAGTGGAGATAACCCAAAAATTTCACAAGGACTGAGGTTGCCGATTCGGAGGGAGGTGGCCTTATTGATGTTAACAAGATATGAAGATATCTTGGAACGTGCTCGTATAATGGAAAGGGAGGAAGAAGAAAAAAATGAACTAAGAGAAGAAAGCATGCTAGAGACATTAATCTGTGGACATTGATCTAGTGCATAGAAAGAAGCCTTGATCTAGTACATAGAAAGAAGCCCTGAATGGAGCAGGAGAGTAGTGCACCTTCTGAAAAATTTTGTTTTAATTCTAAGCAATCAAGACACTTGAAGTTTGAATGTCCATTATTACCATGAAGGATGAGAGGACGAAAGACAAGGTTGACTTCGGGACAGATGAGAGAGATCAGTTAGCTATTTGAGCTGATGCAGGAATCAAGACAAAGGAGGCCACTTATTTATTTCCAGTGTGGTGAACCCAGTCACATGTGACTTGATTGTCCAACCTTATGGGGGAGGAGTGAGAGTGTAGCCTCTTAAGCACCACCACAACCTACACATGGTGGATTCCAAATAAGGGGCAGAGGTCGTGGATCTAATACCGCCCCTAGATGTCAGTACAGGGAACAGAGGCCTCAAATGATTGTAGTAGTACAAGCCATGAATGCCCAAGATGCTTAGGCTATAGACCATGTGGTCACAGGTAATCTTTTTGTCTATGATTGCATGGCTTTTGTATTATTTGATCTGGGTGCATCTCAATTAATTATGGCTATTACATTTATGGAAAGAGCAGGACTATTTAAATCCCCTATGCTTCATATGATAAAAGTGTCTACTCCATTGAAAGCAGTTAGCATAGCTTCTAAAGCATGTTATGATATTCCTATAGTAACTGAGAATAGGCAGTTTTATTCTAACCTAATTGTGTTGAATATAAAAGGTTTAGATATTATATTGGGAATGGATTGGCTAGCCAAGTATGAAGCTAAGATTGATTGTAAAACTAAATAGGTGATCCTAAAAACTCCTGATGAGGTGGAAATCATCTTTAGGAGTTCACTTAAAGGTAAAGTGCCTACATTGGTATTGACTATGAAAGCCTTTGGCCTAGTGCGGAAGGGCAGTGAAGCCTATTTGGTATCTACTATTGATACTTATTCTGAACATCAAGTGTTAGAGGAGATAACTGTATTATGAGACTTCCTAGATGTTTTTTCAAGAGAATTATCTGGATTGCCTCTAGAATGGGAAGTAGAGTTTAGTATTTATCTCCAACAAGGAGCAAAACCAATATCTAAAGCTCCATATAAAATGACACCAGTGGAACTGACAAAATTAAAAGTGCAATTACAAGAATTACTAGATAAAGGATTTATACATCCTAGTGTGTCACCGTGGGGTGCATCAGTACTGTTCATGAAAAAGAAAGATGGGAGCTTGTAGTTGTGTATTGACTATCACGAGTTGAATAAGGTAACTATCAAAAATAAGTATCTACTACCCCATATCGATGATATATTAGATCAATTATAGGGAACTATAATCTTCTCAAAGATTGATTTGTAGTCAAGATACCATTAGATGAGAGTTAAATCGGCAGGTATACATAAGATTGCCTTTAGAACTTGATATGGGCATTACGAATTTCTAGTAATGCCCTTTGGGTTGACCAATGCTCCTGCAATTTTTATGGACTTAATGAATAAGGTGTTTAAACCCTATTTGGATTGCTTTGTAATTGTGTTTATTGATGATATTTTAATATATTCTAAAAGTATAGAGAAGCATAAGTCGCATTTGAGAATGACACTACAAAGGTTAATAGAAGAGAAACTATATACTAAATTGAAGAAATGTGACTTCTGGATAAATAGTGTTACTTTCTTGGGGCATGTGGTTTCAGGCGATGTTATCTTGATGGACCCTCGTAAGATAGAAGTTGGGGTAAATTAGCCTAGTCCAACTACAGTGGCAGAAGTCTGGAGTTTTCTTGGGTTAGCTGGATATTATAGGAGATTTGTTGAAGGATTCTCTATAATTACTATGCCCTTAACTCAGTTGACTCATACAGGAATTTAGTTTGAATGGAGTAATTAGTGTAAAGAAGCATTCCAAGAGTTGAAGAGGCAATTAGTAGAAGTGACAATTCTTACTGTATCATCTAAAAGGGAAGGATTTGTGATCTATAATGATGCATCGAAGAAAGGATTGGGCTGTGTACTGATGTAGAATGGAAATGTGATTGCTTATGCATCATGACAGCTGAGGCCTCATGAGCGTAATTATCCAACTCATGATCTAGAATCAGCAGTAGTAGTTTTTACCTTGAAAATATGAAAACATTATCTCTATGGGGACAAGTGTGACGTGTATACTGATCATAAAAGTTTAAAGTATATTTTTATCTAGAAGTAGAGACAGTGATTGGAATTACTAGAGGACTATGATTTAAATATTCATTATCATCTAGGTAAGGCTAATGTAGTAGTTGACACTTTTAGTAGGAAACTGAGGAATAGTATGGCATGCATGCTCACTCAAAGGACAAAGTTATCTGAAGAACTGAGACACTTAGATTTTCATGTGAGGATGAAAGGAATAGTAGCCCAAATGTATCAGTTAAGCATTCAACCAACCTGGTTAAATGAAATCAAGACCGTCCAAGAAAGTAGTACAGATGAGGTTTTAAAAATTAAGAAATAAAGCCTAGAAGGATGAACTACCAGATTTTCTACTAGGTACAGATGAGATTTTGAGATGCAGAAGTTGAATAGTACTTTCTAAAGGAACTATAGTGACATAGAAAGTACTAGAAGAGGCGCATTATTCTCCTTATACCATTCATCTTGGCAGTGCCAAGATGTATCAAGACTTGAAATCTCAATATTGATGGACTGAAATGAAAAATGACATAGCCAAATATATAGCCAAGTGTTTGATATGTTAGAGGGTGAAAGCAAAAGACCAAAGACCTGGTGGTTTATTGCAGCCTATTGAAATTCCTAAATGGAAGTGGGTAGATATTTCTATGGATTTTGTTATAGGTTTACCAAATACAATAGTGGGATTTGATAGTATTTGGGTGATTATATATAGATTGACAAAAGTAGCCCATTTTATTCCTGATAAAACTACCTTTACTATAGAAAAGTATGCATGGATTTATCATAAAGAAATTGTGAGACTACATGATATGCCCAAAGTCATTATTTTAGATCAGGGATTAGTGTTTACTACTAAATTTGGAAAGCATTTAAGGCGATGGAAACACAACTTGATTTTAGCAGTACTTATCATCCTCAAACTGATGGACAAACTGAAAGGGTGAATCAACAGTTGGAAGACATGCTTAGGGCATGTTTCCTTGAGTGGGGTAAAGATTATAGCTAGTATTTAACTCTAATTGAGTTTGCTTATAACAATAGTTATCATTCCAGTGTTCAAATGGCTCCTTTTGAAGCCCTTCAGGGGCATAAGTGTAGATCTCCATTGTATTGGACCGAAGTAGGTGAGCATGCTTTAGTAGGACCGCAAATGATTACAGATACGGTAGAGAAGGTAGCCAAAATAAAATAAAAGATTCAAATTACACAATCATGTCTGAAGAGTTATGCTGATATACAAAGGTGTGAATTGGAATTTCAAGTGGAGGATAAGGTTTTCTTAAAAGTATCTTTGATGAAGGGTATAGTACAATTTGGTACCAAAGGAAAGTTGACTTCGAGATATATTGGTCCTTATGAGATTTTGGAACGGATCAACAAGGTAGCTTATCATATTGAATTGCCACCCTCACTGAGTGGAATTCGTGATGTATTTCATATATCATCTTTGAGAAAAGATGCTGACCCTTCTTATGTAATGCCACCAGAAGAAATTCAAGTAAGTGAAAACCTACAATATATTGAGTAGCCAATTCATATTTTGGACAGTAAAGAAAAATAATTGCAGAATAAGGTAATCCACCATGTAAAAGTACAACAAAACTATCATATGGGAGGAAGCAACTTGGGAACTTAAAGATATAATGAGAGAAAAATATCCTTATCTATTTAATTAATTTTTGTGGTTGAAACTTTGCATAAGGGGGGTGGAATATGACACCTGAAAATTTGAGGTATGGGAAAAATTACTTATTTAATTATAAAGAAATAGTGTATGTATGATATTGAAAATGAGGAGAAATTACCAAGATAAATCAAGAAAATCATAAAAAGCATGCCTACTGATATATGTCATATAGTTATTGGGGTAGAGTGGGGTTGAAATTGCATGCAATTGGTATATATTATCATGTATCGCTACAGCAATGAGGGAGGAAGAGCTTAAATACTCCACCAACCCTCCCAAATCCTCCATTCATGATTTTAGCTCTCCCACATCCTAGCCTTGGAGAAAAAGCTAGAATTTTAGTAGATTTTGACGATTAGAAGTGAAGAAATCAACGGTGAAGTGTAGTGCGACCACCCAACCCAGTAGAAATGTCAGATTTTGCAAGTTGGAGCCTTAGAAAAGAAGAGGAACTTAGGAAAAACACATTTCGACAGGACTTTGTGGAAATCGACCAAGAGAAATTAGCAAGTAACTCCTTTAGTAATAGATAAATTTTTCTATGAGAAATCTATGAATTTGGACTTATGGGGCATAGCTTAAGAAGACATGGAAGTGGTTGGGTTAGAAATCAGGAGAAACGATAATTTATTGGTGAATCAGGTGAGATGATCATTAATTAAAAAAGGATTCATGTTAAAACATGTTTATGTGTAGTTTGGGTTAGAAACCCTAAGCTGACTATCATTAAAAATGGGAAATTTGAAAATTGCATATTATGTGTTCGATGAAACGATGTTAAGAAGGCTATAGTACGATTAACTCTTGTTAATAGACCCTTAATTGCCCATAATTGAGATTTAAATAAGGTAATTGGGTAAATCCCAAAATGAGCTAATTGAGGAAGTTGGGTTAAAGTTGAAGTTAATGATGAAATGTAAAGATTTAATGGATGTAACTGCTAATGGAACATCTATTCTATTTATAGGAATTTTAAATCGTTACAGTGGACTTGGAATCATTGAATTTAAGAGCAAAGAGTGTGTGGTTCTTCATATATGGGTAAGCAGGTTTATTTAATGCTTGTCTGCTTTACATATTTATTGTGGAAATTGATGAATATGCATTTTAGGCATTGAATGTAAATTTGATAAACTTTGTAGTATTAGAAATGGATGTTATTTGAAAACAATATTTTGTAGGCTCATAACTGAGAATAAGGAGTAGAGAACTTGTGTAATTTATAAGATATGATTATATGCAATTGCATGGATGTATTAATGTGGTAGGTATGGTGTAAAATGAGGAAGTTATAGTGTAACATATTTAAACTTGAAATAATGACATAGGAATATCACATTGATTATAAACATATGAATACCATGAAGATATAATGATTATAATGGAATGGATGGTGAAGATAGAATGAAATTAAGCAAAAAGGGAATGGTATGATATGCCCATTTATAAAATGAAAAATGGAATAAACAGGGTAAATAAACAAAAGGCAGGAAACAAAGCAGCATGGGAGCAGCGAGGGGGTGGGGGGCATTGGTGGCGCCAAAGTGGAAATAGCACAGGCAATTGGGCAGGGGGTTAGCATTGGTGGTGCCAACATGAAAATGATTCTTCTTTATTATTATTATTATTTTCATGAAGGAATTGTTAAACTTTTAACGAGGTTTATATTAGAAGATTTAGAATAGTTTTTGGTACAAATAAATGAAGTGAGAAATGGCCAAATATGATGCACCTATAAGGCGGGATGACCCAAATGGCCAAATATGGTGCAACTGTAAGGCGGGATATAAATCTTCTAACTAAATTAGCAACAAATCATATAAGATAGCTTGCCATGTAAGCTTCTCAAGTCATCTATGTTCCTTGGGGGAGGCATTTTTTTTATTGGCTTTGCTTTTTATGAGTTCATCTCAATTCCTCGATGATGGATAATGAATCACAGGAACTTGCTTGAGTCAACTCCAAATGCACATTTGAGCAGGTTTATACATAGCTTATTTTTCCTGAGCCATAGAAAAATGGTGCGTAGATCCTGACGGTATTGATCATGATCGGTGGTCTTACCACCAAATCATCTACATAGCATTTAATATGTTAATGAAGCATGTTTTAAAAAATAACTTGTATAGATCTTTGATAAATATCTCTTGCATTCTTTAATCCAAATGACATAACTTTATAGAAAAATACACCCATTAAAGTATGAAATGCAATGGAAGACTCATCTACTAAGGCCATCTTGATTTGGTTGTAGCCAAACTAACCATCCAGGAATGAGAATGTGTCATAGAGTGATGTGCTATTGATAAGGAGTTCCATATGTGGTAGTGGGAACTCATCTTTCGGACATGCTTTATTAAGATTGCGAAAATCAACATAAATTCGAATTTGCCAATTCTTTTTCTTAGGAACTTGATTTCTCAAATGAAATTGGCTTTCAACAACTTGTTGATCTCATTAATGATTTATTGCTCTAAGTCAGGCTTGAACTTCCTTGGTGCTTGCTTCACTAGTCGCTTGCTTGGAGAGATATATAAAGAATACATGACAATATCTAGATCAACCTAGGATTTCAGAGTATGTGGAATTCCCTAAGAAGATCTATTAGCAGTTGCTTTTCATGTTTTGGCAAGGATTTGACAATGAAAGTAAGGCTCTTATCTTCATCTGTACTCAAGTTGAACTCTTCAAGTTCATTGATTGTTGGTTGTCCACTATCTTCTAACTCTAGTAGAGCGGTGCCATAGATTACTTCCTCTAAGTAAGAATTAGAGTTATTGTCTTCTTCTTCCTCTGAATGGTCAGGATTTGGCTCATGATCGGACTCATATGTGTCATCATCATGAATCTTACTCGCCATTTCTGACTTTATTTTGGAAATTAATGGGTTATTAATGACTTCTTTATCATCTGTATCATCAGGTTCTTCCAAATTTGTTTGTGGTTCTTTATTATTGAACTCAAATTCTTCCTCTTATGTTGATGTATGGTGAGAGGTAGAAACCATGCAATAAGTGTGTGATTGTTGATGAAGCGAATGACATTTTTGATGTCTTGGACTCAGTAGGAGTTGACTGATAGTCTCATATAGTGGGACCAATAGTCGACCTTATACTCACACAGGAGCAATCTGAGGTATACTCCTCATCATTGTCCATGTCAATATCATCGTTCAGGCCAAGACATATCTGATTTCCTAGATATCGGAGTCCTTTAATTTTTCTTTGATTGAAATTGAGATGAGTAGACTAATTACTGACATATAGGGTTCATCAGGATAAATGCCGAGGAGGTCAATCATCCTTCTACATCCCTTACTAAATTTAATAAAATTTTTGACAGACAAAAATTTCTTGGGCGGAAGATCAGAAGTATGACATTGTCCATAGGCCAATCCCATCTTCTTGAATACTAATCTTCCTTTTCCCACTTTGGATTGCAGTTCAGGTTCTTTGCTCTAAATGATCTTCGACTTAGCTAGTCGAGTTAGTGACCAATTATACTTGACTAAAATGAATTATAATTTTCCTCCTCCAATTTTCCATTTACTGCTTTTGGTGCCGAAATTGGAGGATATCTCTTACTTTGCTTGATTGGGGTTCCTAGTGTTAATCTCAAAACGCAAAGACTGTGTTGGTTTTGAGACTACGTGAGAGTAGCTTGGCACTAAAGATGAAAATGTTGGAGGAGTAGTTGTTATTCTCCTTGATCCCGGAGTGTTGATCTGGAACCAAATTTTCTTGACTAGTGCCGGTTGTGGCGACATATAATCTCCCAAAGAGTTTGCAACTTGATTCTCACAAAGTCTAACTGGTGAGACTATGACTTGCCCCTTGACTATTGATGGCCTAGTTGACCCTCTTCTGCATCCTTTTCCAAGCTATCTCGGTGTTAATATCCCAGCCTAGAAGGTAAAAGATTATGGAATTGAGAAATTTGTAACTGACCTCTAGTTGAACACATTCTGAAATGGTGGAGCTATTACTAAGGTAGGAATGACTAGGTGCTGCGACAGTTGCAGATGCTGAACTAGTGCCTTATCATCATCATCATCTACTTGGAGCACTTCCAAATCTGTCATGAGTTTCAACTTATCTTCTTGTGAGATGCTTGTCGCATTCTCAAAGTGTGAAGATATTTGCAGCTCCACTGGGAATGGAGCTGCCTGTGGAAGTAAAGCCCATAATGAGGGTCCTCGTGATGTGAACCCTTATCTTTTGACAGCAAATGGTTGTCACCTTCTATCCACAGTTGGCTTGGCTGATTCTTTTGGTAGCTTTAGTTCATTTGGTGTCAGCTCATAATATTAGGTTTCTTAAAAGAATGCCTCTGAAATTGTAAACGACCATACATCAGCCGTTATGCGCCTCATTATACTGTCTTGATAGAACTTGAAGCATTGGTGCATCATGCATGCCACGACTTGGTATTGATGTAACTATGGCCTTTTGAGTAACGGATTATAGAAGGTTAGCGCATTAATGAAATGGCAATTAACCTTTATGAAAAATTCTTGAATATCAAGGCTCAAGGTGATAGTCCCATAGTCCCTTGACTCTCTTGGTTAAAGCCTTGAATCACCAAAATGCTGCTTTTGAGAATAGATGGGCACATCCCAATATGCTTTAGTACTTTGAGTGGAAGAATATTCACTGCAGATCTTGGATCGAGCATAATGTGGTTAATCCTTTCTCATGCTAGATTGCTACTTACAAACAATGGACGGTTATGCTCCGTACTTTCAAGCAATAAGTTATCATCTATGAAAGTGATGGTTTGGTTGCATTCAATTGTATTAGAAACCTTTGCCAAGTAAAGGTCCTTGATGGGCTCATCTATTAATGCATTTATGAGTGCTTACGGAGACTCTTTAGAGAGCTATAGCGCATCGTATATACTCAGTCTTGCTGTATATACTCAGCCTTGCCAGAATTCTATGCAAGTGAGGGATGACATCATATTTTGGTTTATTTATGAGATCAAGAGCTTCTCTTTCTTCAACAGGGGGACAAGGGACTCCAAGCACCGGCTCTTCTTGCATTGGCGCCTCCTGAGTTGTATTCTTCTTAGACCACAACATGGCCATTACTTCAGGTGATTTAGATGCTTCTTGTGGAACATTCTCTTCATTTGGCATGATGTTGGTTATGTTGCAAGATACCTCCATAGGTTTTGATAGCTCTTCGATCAGTAGCTTGAGCAGTCTAAGAAATGAAGTAGGTTCCTCTTTGCGCAACATAAAAGTCTTTCCCAATGCGACAATGCATTCCCATATTATGTGCTTTTCTTCTCACAACATAAGGCAATAAAGACCAACATTGCACTATCTTAAGGCGAAGTCAAAAAGATGTTCCCCTTCAAGAGAATAAATTCCCCATACTTGTGCCTTAGAGAATTGAAAAGTATAGTCATGAAATCTGTGAATGAATGTTTCAATCAACACACCCCAAGATCTGAATGATTCAGCTGGTAATGTCGCAATTCACTTTAGAGCATGACTATTACCTGCCAGTGAAAATGAGAAGCTCCTGATTGCATATGTCTCATTCTAGGACATCATTCGCACTAAGTCTTAATACTGGAACAAGTGACCAATCGTAGCCTTGTAGTATTCTTTAAATAATTTCATCATGGGTCACCCTAAGTAATGGATTTGCTTCATTTCTGGAATGTCGTTAAAATAGGGGACTTCGTATAGTGCAAGTATTTGAGGACCCTTGTAATGTGTGATTATGTGAACACTTGCTCCTTTGGCGGATCATCCATTGCTTTCATCATCTTCTTTTTAGCCTAATTGAAGGCCTCTATGAAGCTAGATGGCATTAGATGGTAAAAATAGGCTCTCTTTGTCAAGCAAAGATGGATTTCTTTTACTTCTGGGCAATTAGGTGATTGTGGATCACTCCAAGTAGCATCCCTCCATTTGTGAATATAATTGGCTGTATTCTGGCCAAAATGTTGGTCCCAGTTAATAAGGGACTTCCTGATTCCTTCCTTTCTTTTTAAAAGGAAGCATAACAAGAACATATCTTGTAAGGGGACCCACTACTTAGTGCCTTGTACAGCCAGAGTTTAGAACCAGTTTTTCTTCACTTCTGGAGAAAATGAGTTTTCAAAATTCTGATGCATTTTTTCAAGGTTTGGATTTTCTTCGAAGCACTCATCAGCATAGCAGAGGAGGTGTAGCTAGCGAATTACCACCATTGAATAAAGTGAACCCTTAATGTTGATGCTTCCTCTAGTGATCACGCCTTCTATGAGAACGTTCTCACTTCCTATTTCGTTGGCTTGTGGAGACCTCACCTTCACTAATGTGATAGTAAGATGTCAATACTGGATATTCAAATGGATGATCTTCATTAGATATTGGGTTATTCTTAGTTCCCAGGTTTTGTAAGTTATTCTAAAATGTTGCCTATACTCGTCTGTAGCTAACGAAAGTGATGGTGATGGCCCACAAGCATAAAGTTCTTGGCACTCTTAATTAAGGTAGACTCTTCTCTTCCTTTTCCCCATAACTTTTTTATAGAAAGATTTGAGCCTCTCAGGCTAGAGGTAATCTCTAACGATGTATGGTTGGAACCATGATGACCAATAATGTATTTGTGAGATCCCATATCACCCAGGTGAGAGGGGGAGTCCTGACTTATATGTGGGGGTTCATGGTAATCGATCGAGGCACCTTTTTTGGGATAAAACCATGCGGGTGGGCACTGGGGCATGACCTAAAGTGGACAATACCTCGATAGGAGCTTGGGTTGTTACAATTGGTATCAAAGTCAACCCTCAATAGTCCTGACGGGCGTGTGTCCAGCAAAGATGTTGGAGCCTTTGAGGGGGGTGGGTGTGAGATCCCACATCGCTCGAGTGACAGGGGGAGTCCTAGCTTATATGTGGGGGCTCATGGTAATCGGTCGAGGTACCTTTCGTGGGATAAAACCATGTGGGTGGGCACTGGGGTGGGCACTGGGAAGTGACCTTGGGACATGACCCAAAGCAGACAATACCTCAATAGGAGCCTGGGTTGTTACTGTATTCTTTCATGATATGAGAATAAATTCTTCAAGTGCTCTTCCCTTTCTTTTTGCTTTGCATGCTTAATATGATGATCTTGTCCCTTCACTTAATTAACAATACCTGTGGGATGTCGTTTGGGTAAACAAAATCTCAACCTTTGTCATCAACCATAATTTCTCTCTGCACCTCTTAGCTAGAGATTTTAGGAAACTAACAATTAAATTCTTATTCCAGCATTACTACATCGAGAATTTCTCTTATCAATATATTATTAGATGTCGCCTGTGCATCCTTCTTCGGTGTAATGATTCTACTCTTCATGCAATAGTTAATAATTCTCCTTACTATCTTGCATTTAACCGTCAAGTGACTGATACTTCAATGATAATGGCAGTATAGGGGATGGTTCACCTTATCTGCTTCCGATAAGAATGAGGGTTCCGATAGCTTTATATTGCCTAATTGAATAACCCCTAATATAATTGGTACCACCTCCTCATTAGAATATTGGTATTTTGGCTCTGGGATCTCCCTTTTCTTGGGATATCTATCATTATCACTAGTTTTGGTTTCATTGGTATTGACAAAAATGTCCACTTTGTCTTTTTCTAATTCTTTCTTCTTAAGCCAAAAAATGCTTTTTTCTGTTTATTATCTTAGAATTTACTTTTTTCAAAGAGGGCGAAGAGACATTCCTTTCAACTTGCCTCATTGGCTTGCACCCAGAAGTTGGTGATCTGCTCATTCACCAAAATTGCAAGGTCGACCTTGATGCCATTATGGCTAGGTAGACTCTTTTCTCCTTTGTTAAGGTTGCCTCACATTTGTTAGCTTTCTTTTGCCAGTGAGAGATAATTCCTCCACTTATTCATCATCCCTTTACTTCATAAGAGAGAGGTTTGCCAATGTGACATCTTTCTTGGTCATAAAGAATCTGATAAAGAACAAGTTTTGCATATCATTCTAAGTTTTGACTGACCTCACAGGTAGCTTCAAGTACCATTAGAATACGGGCCCTTTGAGAGATGAGCTAAACAATCTTAAACAGAGGTTGTGATAGATAGAGTAGTTTCCCATCTTAAGATTGAAGAAGGTAAGATGGTGCCAAGTATCATCCGTTCCATCAAATGTATAGAATTCTATCATTTTGAAGTCTATTGGAAATGACTCATTCTTAATTTTCTAGAGGATAAAGCCAATGATATATGTTAAACATTTGATAAGGCAAGTTTATTTGCCTTTGAGCAATCCAATCATCCATTATTTCATTGAAATGGGCCACCAAATCTACCTTCATCTGAAATGATGGTGCTTGCACATTTATGTTGAATTATTGTGGTTGAGTGTTCACACTAAATGGCTATGAATGGAGATCGATATTAGATGGTTGTCGAGGTGAGGCAACCAGGGAAACAAGGGTTGAGCCTTCCTACCCTATAAGGTTCCCTCTTGGTGGATAGAAGACAAATAGTGGCAATGACATAGCCATTCCCATAGACGGAGCATTGAGAGGATGCGCAACATTGGAAGGTTGACAAGAATTAGAAGTTTGGCCAAAATTTTGTTACACACATAATTCTTGCAAATGCTGATTTTCAGCCTCTAGCTGCTCTAATCGTTTAGTTATCTCTTCTATGGATATAGCAGCTGCATTACCCTCAGTCATATATGGCATGACTATCGGGAAGGTTTAGTGAGCATACATCAGTTGGTAAAGAGATGTGGACGCCTGATCCTCTCTCACAATATCTTCTGATAAAGAATGGAACATTGAGAGAGGTATCATAAGCCTAGCCATTGACCTTGTAACCATTCTTAAACGAGGTGGGTTGTGTGATGCCGATGACGGGTCCCTATTAGCTGAAGTGGTGCAGACACTAATGGGTTGCACCTTCTTCTTCTTCTGTTCTCTTTTCTTTGGGCTAGCAGAGTCATCCCTTCTTTCTCTTTTCTTTACTTTTGATGCCTTTCTTGGCATTAAAGGGTGCCTATCCCGTCAATTTCTCTCTTCTGAGAACAAGAGAGATTTGTTAGGATAGTAAGCATATTGTCGCCCAAACAATCTTCTTTTGGGGGGATGACTTTCTTCCAATTGTGGTATGCTTCTTGGATAACAACTTCCATCCTTCTTTCTTTCTTGGATAGTCAACCTATGTGTTGACCTCTTCTTAGACTTGTTCCTCCTCCCAGTTCCTTTGGAATGCTGAGCACATCCTTTGGGAGTCTTGCTCAACGCATATCTCCCAAGGTGATCAAAATATTTGAGATCGATAGGAGTTGTGTCAGCCTCCCATGATCGTTTTAAAAAGGTAGAGAGTTGTCACCCTCATATTCTACTCGACATGGGAAGGAACCCGACTACTTTTGATTTTGGGATTTCTTGAAGCAATGTCAGAGACAAGTTCATCTCCAACAACTCGAGGAGTAGGAGGGGGGATAACCTTCCTCCTTTATCTTCGGTTCTTCTTATGCTTCTTCTCCCCAATTTTATTGCTGACAGAAGTCGAGGTAGATTAAGCCACCTTTGGAGCTGCTAGGGCAGCCTTGGGTGCTATCGGAACTATCTTAGAAGCCATTGATGTAGCTCTAGGTAAGAGAGGAATCGAAGCCGATTCCTTCTTATAAATTATTGGTGCAGGGCTGATCGACACCATGATTAAAAAGTGAGGGAATACTCTTGTCAAAGTTTCAAAGGGTGTTGATGGAAAAGCCACCACCTAGCAAGAATCCAAATGCGAGTAATGGCTTCATTAGGATTGAGCTTTAGAAAGGAGAGTGAGTGAATGTGGGTACAACTAAAGATCAACAAAAAGTAAAAGAAGAACTTAGTCAGCTTTATGAAAAATAGGGTCTCTAAAATGCATTGACATTACTTTTCTTTAAAGATGAAGGGTGGGATGTTTCACATTGGGTTCACCATTTTTGTAATAAGTAAAAAAAGAGAAAGATAAAAATGGAACAACTTAAATATTTGCCATATCAAATAATTTTCATTTTATTTTATTGATTATCATCAATTGATTACACTTAGACTTTAAGAAACTATAGAGATAGTAGATGGCATGCAACTCAATTAGTATTTCCCAAAAGGATTTAAGACCAGGTGATCTTTGTTATGTTTAAGCTTGAAAGAGACCAGAAGAAAACAGGAAACCTAGGTTTGGTCTAGCTTTCTCACATTGCCCAGGAGAAGCTTAAGAAGAATAGGTCAGGTTGACTAGGTTTAGCTCAGCTCTCTCAATTACCCATGAGAAGTTTAGGAAGAGTGGGACAAAGATAATTGGATTTTAGGTCAATTTTCTCACATTGCCAATGAGAAGCTTAGGAAGAGTGGGCCAGGTTAACTGAGTTTAATTGATTTGATGAATGACATTTGCTAATGTTTGACTTAGTGAGTTATGACTTAATAACTTCGTCCTAGACTTAGGCTTTTGGGTAACTGGGTGAGTAGTGTTTGTTAAGGTTTGACTCGGTGAGTCATGATCAGTGACTCGATCTTGACTTAGGCTTTTAAATGATTTGATGAATAGTATTTGCTAAGGTTGCACTCGATGAGTTATGACTTAGTGACTTGGTCCTAAACTTAGGCTTTTGATTGAGTTGGTAAACGGTGTTTTCCAATATCCTATGGAAAACCACAAGCGGGCGATCTCTGCTGTTAACCTGTGAGAGATCGTAAAGTCAAGTCACATGAATTAAGTCTAATTAAACTTTGAATTAATTAAGACTAATCATGATCAGTACTAATAATAATAATTATTGCTAATTAGTTCTTAATTGATTTAAGACAAAGTCATTATCTCCCTGATTTCTATAGGTTGTCTTTCAAAACAACTCTGTCATTTTTAGGATTTAATTAGTATTTTATCAATTTAAGTATGTTTTAACTGTTCAATCTGGCAGTATCTCGTTGTCTACTAATCATGTGGGACCTACCATACTACAATGTTGGTGGGACCCTTATGTTACCCTTAGGTACCAAGAAAAATATTCTGTAGGCCAAAATTCTTTATCGTTAGAGGAGGCACCCGCCTCGTGAAAAATAAATATCTAGTAGGCTAAAAGTCTCTGGCATTAGGGGAGGCACCTGCCTTGTGGAGAATCCTCCAAGCCTTAGTCCAGAAAAAGAGTTCTTTCTCAAATAAGAGAGAACAGGGAAATTTATAGGTTTAGAGGGCTTGCCATATGGGTATGTAATGTAAAATTCCCACCTCCGCAGGTGCAAATTGTAAATGTCCCACTTTGATTGCCGAATCGAATCCCCGTTGCTACTACCTGTTTATGCGAGCTGCTGTCAACATGGAAAATGAGACCCCTGATTTTGTATTCCTTTCCGCTGCACTTTGCCTTTGTTTGTGCCACTAGATAGCGGAAACAAGCAAATGCTTTGACTGCGCGAGTAGCTAGCTTGCACGACCTGCTGCATCTGCGTTGCCCAGGCTACTTCCTGATTGGAGACGTCATTGTCCTGGGACCTCTGCTTTGCTTTTGTTTTCGCTACCTGGCAGGAATCAGAGAAGGCTTTTGCCTTCTGCTTTAACCACATGACCAACTGGCATCCCGTCTCTTTTCACGACTTTTACTCCCGGCTTGCTTCTACCTGCGCGACCTCTTAATGGAGTCAGGGAACAACGTCGCCATCGTGGTGTCTTTGCCTGTACGAGTTATGCTATGAATGGACAGTGGTGGAGAAGTCTCCTGCCTACGTGAGTTGATAGCGTAGGCAAGCAATCCTGACCACGCGAGTGGAGTGGCTGTTGGTAGCAGAATTAGTTTGAAAAAATGCCTTTACTTATGCATGTGGACAGCCCTTTTTCCATGTTGCAACATTAATCGTGAACTGTAGAGAAAACAAAAAGAATCCACCGAAGTGAAAAGCTCTCCCTCTGTTTGCGATTTTGCTGCTACCTATGGCTAGCAACGCTACTTGCTTATGGGAATGAATGGTGTTTGGCAAGGTCGATATTTTTGCGCGATTTTTGGCAGGGGTCCTGGCGTCCTGCTTGATTATGTGAGTTCCTGCCTGCGCTCCTGCGTTCGCGTCCTATTTAGCAAAGTCGCTATCTGCACGACCTTTGTGGAGTTCTTGCGTGAGTGCAGCCTTATGTTTAGCATGGGAGGCTCTTCATGCTGTCTTCTCACGAACAGCACCTCCATGGAATGCTGACCATGGATCTGAATGGAGAAGCTGACGTCTAACGCGGAGGAAGAATTTCCATTGTTTTCCATTCCGTGCTGGAAAGACGCTGCCCCTTGATTGCGCGACCCACTCGTGCGTCCATTGCTTGCTTGAGCGAGTTGCCTGAAAGCAACCCTGTTTGAGCTAGTGAAGGCCTCACATGGCTTTGGCCAATTGAACGTCCTAGCAGAGCAACCGCTCCCTCTGCATCAAAGCTTTTGCTGGCTGCATTTCATTTGCTGCCATGTTGACCATGAACATAAACATATGGAGCTCTGACATTTTGCAACGCTACCATTCAGCAGGCTTCCTCCACCGCACGATCCATTTGGCAACCTTTAGAGATGCTGTTGCCTGTGAGTGGTGCTGGAGGAGCAAGAGCTGTCTACGTGACCTCGGACGCCATTTTCCTTGCTGCAACATTAAATGCACAATGGAGAAAAGGAAAATTTTCTACTGCATCTAAACTCGCTGTCTGCTGCGCCAAGGAACAACGTGGAAATTGGCCGCCTAATTTTACGGTCTCACTGCCATTTGCTGCCTTTATTCAGCATGGAGAGAGCTTCCCTGTTGCGGAATAAAAAAAGATGTCTTGCTACCTACGCGACTTGAACGCGGTGCTAGCAAGTTGGGTGCTTCTTTTGTTTACGCGAGCTGGCAGCAGAACTAGAGAAGTTTCATGCTGCATTTGGCTATGCGATCTTCTGCATCTCCCTTCACTCACGCTAGCAGGCAACGGAAATAGAGGGTGTCTTGCCTGTGCAACCTGATGGAGAGTATGGAATCAGGCGTGGCAGAATTTTTCCTTGCCTACGCTACTTGATGGAGATGTCACTGTTTGTGCTGGGATAAAACTTTGTCGCCTATACAAACAGGTAGCGCAATCAAGCAATAGCGTTGCTCTTCTCCTAGCCGGTTCCCTCGCTGTTTACGTGAGCTGAGTGTTTGCGTGCTCGACTGAGTGGCGGAATCAGGGGTTGACGCTGCCTGCATGGCTTGGAGTTGTCATCACCTACGCGACCTGGCAACAAGTTCAGAGCCCCTGCTTATCTACGCATGTTGCCAACGTTCTGACTGCATGACTTGGCAAGCCTTTGCTTACGCTGATGGTGAAGATGGGTTTAGAAGATGTTGCCGCATCGGAAGCGTCGGCAAAGATCACCCTCCCGAAATCCGTCTAAGCAAACAGGGCACACTTTAGTTCGCACATACTTTGGCAACCTCCTGTTCTGTATCGCAAACCAAGCAAATCACTTGTCGAACATCATGGCAATGAAGCTCATTTGGATTGCGGCGTGCTCATTGCCTCGTTGTGACAGTGGCGGCCTAGGAAGAACTCGTTGCAGCAAGGGGCTCGAATCTTGCATTTTCTTCTGTAATGCTTGCATCTATATACCGTCTTCCCAAAGTCGGAATGCTGATTGGCAGAAGAATCTGCCATTGACGCGTTCGAAACCAGAGGCCCCACTGCTGGTGATGAAACGCGAAGCTCCGATTTTGTCAGAGTTTTGGCTGAAGATGCAAGCCATGTCTGTTACAAAGTTTCCAAACTGTTTGTTGGAAATTCACATAAATTTGCGTCTTTCGTGCTGGCTTGAATTACCAAGGAGACATCTTCAGCAGCTAATACGCTAAGGAGATTCTTCCAGCTGCTAATGCGAATCGGAATTTTGTTTTCTATATTTTTTCTCGTCTTTGCCTATGCATCTTTGCAGAGAACGTTGCTTTCTGACCTCCCAAGAGGAGAACATGTTGGAGCAGGCCTGCCACACGACTTCGTGAGGCATGGGGGCTGCCTACGCGACCTTTATGTGGAGATGTCGCTGTCCGCTTTAATTGCTTGGTGCCAGATGTGGAGAGAGCTTTAACATGACTTCTCTGCTGTTCTCTACTGACGCGACCCGTAGAGGTCCCTTCCCGACTAAGCGATTCGAACGTGTCTCTGCTTGATTGCGCTCGGCTATGCCACCTAGATGGATGGCTGCCCCATCCGCAAACGACATTGCTGCCTGGAGACGTTGCTGCCAGCGCGTGCTAAGTGGAGACGTCCCAACAGGTTGGATTTTCTTCTTTGTCCATGCTAGCTGGTTGGTATGCTGCCTGATCGTGGGAAGTTCTTCTTTGCTTACGTGAGCTGGCAGAGAGAAGCTTCATGCTGTCTTTGCCTACGCGAGCAAGCAGCGTTGTTGTAGAACCAAGCGGTGTCTCATTTAGGCGACTTGGTTGCTCAATCAGGCAGTGTATTTTGCCTGCGCTACCTCATGAACTGAAGCATCATTGGAACCAGGAGGAATTCCACTTCGAGACTCTATTTCCAGTTGGTTAACAGCTTCTGATTGGAGGAACTGCTGTGTGAGACATCCATTGATACTCTTTTCGGTGTACCCTGCCCACGTCTGGATGGCAGTGTTGACTATTATTAATTGGCAGTGGTTCTTTGGATGGCAGCTGTGGGTGCTTAGATGGAGGTGGCAACTTCTCTCTGGATGGCCGCTATGAGTGCTTAGGGTGGCAAGCGCTGATTCGATGGTAGCAGATGCTTCGGTCTTCTGGACATTGCCTACACATCGAACTTCATAACGTGGACAGCTCTCCGCTATTGATTACGCCAATTGGTAGCCAAAACCGAGGGACAGTTGCCTACGCGACCCGGAGAAATCTCTGCTTGGCCACGCGACTCGGACGCTGATTGTCTGCCGGCGAACCTCGTCTACGCGACCTCCTTTTTTGAAGGGAGATGTTGCTGTCACATTGTCCCCCCTCTGCCTACGTGACCTAATGGGGAGAGACTTGGTTACGCGAATAGGTGTCGTGGTTAAGCGATGTTCTACTACCATGTTTCGACTGGAGAGGTCATTGTCATCTGCGCTGGAATGAAGTGTTGCTGCCTACGCGAGTTGGCAGTGTAGGCGAGCAATCCTGACTACGTGACTTCCGCTCTTTGCAAGATCTTCATAAGATGGTTTTTCTTGCCGCTGCCTACGCGAGTGCACGGGCAGGCACCGAGGCGTGGCTTTGCCATGGTGTTTTGTCTGCGCGACATGGACAGCCGGCGTGTTGTCTACGCGACTCCTTGCCAGAAGAGGTTTCTGCCACATGTCCTAGTAGCGGAACCAGGAGTCTTGCTTGACTATGTGGCTTCGACTGATCTCTTAGTGATCTCGGCCACGCCTACACTGATTGCACCTTTTTGCATCACGTTGCAGATTCAGGCACTCATGAAGCAAACCAAGCATCGTTCATGAATTTTGCTAGCAGATAATCATAATTCATGGCCCAGGACACAATTTGGAGCAGGGCATTCTGGAGGCATGATATCTGTCTGTAAGATTCAGAATATTTGTCTTTGAGGTTCAATTTTAATTTCTCTGCAACACAAGACTGAGCGCATGATGTGGGAAGTGAAGGAGAAGGCCTCTATTCGGTGGAAATGTCACTGCCTGGGTGACTTAGCAATGTATTCAGGGGTGGCTTGCTGCAAAATTATCTGCCCACATAATCTGGTTTTGCACACTGCCTTCATATGAACTAGTGGCACAATTAAGGATGCTGATTTCCTATTTTCTAACATAGTATAAATTGAGAGGAGGGTTAATCTTGAGGATTTATGCGCTCCCTACTTTAACTATAAAAGATACCGTACAACTTATGAATACATCATTCATGCAATGCCATATTCCAGGTTTTGGGATCCAATGCCTAGTAGTAGGTGAATTATTCGCCAACAATAAAATGTGGTATGGGTTGTCCTAAGATTTATAGAAAATGTGTTGCTGATAAAATACCTTATGAATCATAGTCTTATACAGTTTAATGCCGTAATTCTAGTCAGAACAAAAAATTTGCAAACACCTATTGAAAGAAAGTATATCCAGTTTTTCATCCCATGTTGGGAGTGGAGAGAAGATCGTAGTCGGAAGGGGCAGAGGCAATAGGAGGGCCAATATTGAAAAGTACCAACAGCTAGCATAAGTGACCTATTTTGTTTCATTTATCTATGTATTTGTGTGTCATTTGTTTTAAAGTATGTACTCTTTTTTTATCCATGTAACTGTGTGACTTTCATTTTTAAAATATATACTCTTTCTCCTTCTTCTTCTTCTTCTTCTTCTTTTTCTTCTTCGGTGGAAGAGGATATTCTGGAAAGAGTGATTTGTTCTTCCATTTTAGTTTCAATGTTTTTTTTAATGTTTCGGTGTACTTTTTTTGCTTTGTTGTTTTCTTTTCCTATGAGTAATTTGAAGATGTTGATGAGATGTCCTTCATTGTAAAAGATGAGAAAAGCCTATCGCATATGAATACGTGATTTTCTTCTTTGCTTTTCTCATGTTCTTATGATACTTGGGTGAAAAATGCAGGGTTTGTAGCTGCATTAGGAAAACCAAATGTAGGGAAGAGTACATTGTCAAACCGATAGGCTAGAAGCTTTCCACTTAACATGAGTAAGGCCTGGAAATACCTTTTATAGATGGTTGTTGGCTTATAAACATCTTATTATGGAGGAATTGAAGTAATATTATATTTACTTTCAACTGACATTGTTAGCTTTCAACAGACAGCTTTCAATAGTCATGGACCTCATAACAAAGCCTATGCATTCTGACAATGCATATATTTATTTGATTTCATCTGCATCTTGGAATATTTACTCTACTTTTTCTTTGGAATAATTTTTTCATCTGTAACCTTGCTTGTTTTGTTTTGTAGGTTGATAATTTTGTCAATGTGACATGTCTTAGTTGTTCTTCCCTTTGTCTTTTCAATTCTTAATTCATGCTATGGCTTCCTCTGACCATTCTCGATAAATAATCTATTTTTAGAGGTTTGTTTGCTCTACCATTGTACTCAGGGTGTGGTTTATTTTGTGGATAGTGGGTTTTCGAAGCAACGTTTCTATGGTCAGCCCAGAAATCATGTTTGGGAGTTGTCTGAATCAACGATGACTCAAGGTTGACTTGGTTGACTTTTTGGAGTTTGAGTTGACTCAAAGGGTTGACTCATGTACTGGACTAAATCACCAACACTAAACTTGAGTTAACTTGGTCTCATCCAAATCTTTAAACCATATTGGACAAAATATTTGGCGAAGGACTGTCATGATAAATCAGTGGAAGTTGGTGATGCTTAGTTGTCTTCTCCATAAATAGTTTCTTGTTTCTTTATTTTGTGAATCACTACAAACTGAAAAATGCCATAGGCAAGCTAGTGACTTTCTTTGAATCTTTTGTAAATTCTAATCTGTTATAGAAATTCTGTTGATTCAATTGGAAAGGAAAGAAGAACTCGAACCTAAACAATTATTGGTTGTTCTTGTTAAGTCTAACCCCTTTATTAAGCTTGATTTTGATGATGAATGAGATTTTAAAAATTAGTTTTGATGATGGAAAAATAAATGAGTGAGGAATTAAGGTACTAATAAATTACTTTCCAAGTGTCATAGTATTAATATCAAAATAGATTAAAGAAAGTAATTAAGGAATGCTCAAATAAGAAGGCATTCAAAAGTCACTTCATAACTTGCTTAGAGCTTGGGATGAAAAATCAGAAGTTAAGAAGAAATCAGAAGTCAATCAGAAGTAACACAGAAATGTCTCAAAAATAAAATGCATAACTTAGAATCACTTAGAAGACGATTAGAACTAGGCTAGAAGCATTTCAGAACTTATTCAGAATCAAAATAGAGCAATATGAAATATTAGAAGAAGAACAAAAGATGCACAGAAGTAAGTCAGAAGCAACACAATGATGCATAGAAGCAAGTCAAAAACAATACAAAGCTGCATAAAAGCAATTCAAAAGGACTATCTTATTACACAAAAGCAAAGCAGAAGTAATGCAGAAGCATCATAGTGTTGCTTAGAAACAATAAAGAATTCAATCACTCTGCACAGAAACATCACAGAATCCCATGGTATTACTCAGAAGCAATACAGAAAATATTCGATCACATAGAACTAAGACAAAAGGAACTTTGATTACACAAAAGCAACCAAGAAGATAAGTCAAGTGATTAGAACTATGTTAGAAGAAGTTTTGGAGCAATAGAAGCAACATAGAAGCAGCATTATGTAGAAGTAATGCAGAACTTGTCATGTTACACAAAAGTAGTGCACAAATCATGTAGAATCAAGTCAGAAGAAATATCAGAGACATGTTCAATTCAACATGATTAAATGAAGATATGCAGAAGTAAAGGCTAAGTTTCACAAGTGAACTAGAAGATATTCAGAAATTCTTCAAAAGACTCAAAGGTAATTGTTGAAGAATAAGATAATGGACAAAAAATCTAAAGAGGATAATCCCAAAAATTTAGTAACCATAGAAGTTCCATCAGACCACTTCAGAAATTTTGTTAAAGTATAAATCAAAGCATAGAAGTTCTGAGGACGCACTCAGAATTTTTGAACTCGAACCAGTTACAAAAGTCATCACCAAACCTACCTAACTAGTTTGAAAATGGTGTCAAAGATTGCAACAGCTAAAATTTCAAATCCTATACAAAGAGGATTAAGACGACATCAAAAACAAAAGAGAGATTATACTGAAAATCATTTTGTTGATTAAGAGAAGAGCATTCATAACTTTCCATCATTCAACTCCAGCTATTACATCACTACCAAAGCATTCAGAAACCTCAACATCAAATCTACATCAATTTCAAAAGGAGTTTGAATCTGATCTCATTGCTTACTTTTTTCGTTCAATTAAGCTTTAGCTTTTGTACATGCTAGCCTAAATATGAGGCATAATTATTGTACATTCATTTTGAATAACCAAGAGTTAGTTGGTAAGCTTTGTAAAAACAAATATTGTAAAAGTTTTTGGTTACCTTTGAAAAATCAGTAAATTAGTTGGTAAGCTTGAAAACCAATGTGTAGGAGTTTTTGGTAAGCTTGGAAAACCGATAAGTTGTTGGTGATCTTGTAAAACTAATAAGTATTATAGTGGAACCTAAGTTTAGTAAATAACAATGACTTAGAGAAGTAGAGTCAGAAACCAGGAAGGGCCGAACTACTATAAAAATAGTGTATATGCTATATGTTATTATCTCTTTCATTTTAAAGCACATATAGTCATTTATTACCCAAAATTTTTAGAAGCTCAATTCACCCCCCCTCCCTCCTCCCCTTCTTGAGCTACCATTCAATTTGGGACCAACAAGTGGTATCAGAGGAAACTTTACTAGTTAATTTTCAAATACCAGTATATTAACTTGTGAAGTAGTTCAAATGGCTAGTATATTCCACAACACATCTGTTGACGGGCAATCCACTTCTAGACCCTCACTTTTTGATGAAACTAATTATGGGTATTGGAAGATAAGAATGCAAAACTTCTTAACTACCACAGATTATCAGTTATGACTCATAGTTAAGAATGAAAAGAATGTTATAAATACAAAAGATAAATATACACCTGAAAGATATTCAAACAATAGAACATGATGCTAAAGCAAAGAATTGTCTCTATTATGCACTAGCTTCATCTGAACTTGAAAAGATTTTTACAAATGACTCAACTAAAGAAATCTAGATAAACTCCAAGTAGCACATAAAGGTACAAATCAGTTAAAAGAAACTAAGATAAATATTCTAATGCAAGAATATGAAGCCTTCTCCATGAAAGAATTAGAAACCATCTTTGAAATATTTGAAAGATTTCAAAAAATCACCAATGGACTAAAAAGCTTGTGAGAGAAATATAAAGAACCTAAGTTAGTTAAGAAAATATTGAGATCTCTATCAAGATTTTGGATGCCTAAAGTAATTGTCATACAGGAAGCAAAGATCTAACTAAAATGTAAGTAGAAGAACTTATGGGATCACTTATGACCTGTGAAGTCTTAATGAAACAAAAGGTTCCAAATAAATTCAAAGGCAAAAAGATTGCTTTGCAAGATGAATTAGAAAATAAAGAATCTTCGAAAGAAGCCTCAGCAAGTGAAGATGATGAGGAAATGACAATGATAACCAAAAAATTCAGAAATATGATCAAAAAGAAGAAATTTGGAAACAACTTCAAAAGTAACAACAAGAGCAAAGAAAAAAAGAAGGAGATTCCAATATGTTACAACTGCAAAAAATTTAGATATATGAGATTTGACTGCCCAGAACCAGACAAAAGGCAAGAAAACAAAAAAAAAAGATATAATTTTTATTTTGATAAAAATAATACTTCTAACAATAGAAAATTTGAAAGAAGAAGAAAGCAATAGTTGTATGGGAAATGCTAAAAAATATGATGCAAGAAAGTTTGAGTGAAACAGAAGAAGAAAATGAAGCTCAATTCAGTTCACTCAACTTCAAAGAAAGAAATCAGGAAGAGCATCATACAGGAATAAGCTTCATGGCTATTCATAAAGATGAGGTAAATTCAAAAAAATGAAACTTTTGATTTAGAAGAATTCTTAGATGAATTATATCCAGACTTTAAAACTTTAAAAGCTAAATATAAAGAAACAAAAAGAGAATTAGAAAAAATAATCCATGAATGCTCTAAGTTAAAACAAGAAAATACTCAACTTAAAACTAACATTAACATAAAGCTTGAGCAAACAAAAGCAAAAAATCATGCTCTTAGAAAAACTTTAACTTCTAGATTATTAAAACTAAAGACAAAGAAGAAAAATAGATAAAACCATAGAAAGAAAACTAGCATTCTTAGAAGAAGACTAGAACCCAAACAAAATTAGATTTGGGTACCAAAAGTTGTTGCTAACATAATAAATACATCAATATCAATAGATAATTATTTCATAGCATCTAAAAAGTAATGGGTACCAAAATATTTTGCTAGTAACCCACCTAGACTCATTCCTAAATGGGTGCCAAAAATTGTAACTTGATTTTATTGTTACAGGTTTGCTTGAGAGCCACAAGAAGTAGAAATTGATATATTGATAGTGGCTACTCAAGACATATGATAGGAGAGAAGGAGCTATTCACATAATTGAAAGCTAAAAATTGAGAAACAGTTACCTTTGGAGATAATAGAAAAGGTAGAATAGTTGATTGGTAAGATTAGCTAACCTCCCTATATTACTATTTCAAATATTTTACTAGTAGAAGGATTAAAACACAATCTGTTAAGTGTTAGTCAATTTTGTGATAATGGATGTAAAGTTGTGTTTGAATCTCATATATATTCTATAATGGATAATTCAAATTTAGTTATAGTACTTTGTAAAAGATATAAATGTGTATTTAGTAGATTTAAGTGATATCCAAGTAAAATGTCTTGTTACAAATAATGATGAGTCCTTGTTGTAGCATAGAAGACTGGGACATGCTAACAAATTCAGGATTAAAAAACTATACAACAAAGATCTTGTAGTTGGTTTATCCAAACTAAAATTTAACCAAAATGAATTATGTGATTCTTGCTTAAAAGAAAAGCAAGTTAGAGAATTATTTAAATCAAAGAAAGAAGTGTACACAACTAAACCACTTAAATTGCTATGTATGAATCTTGTTGGACAAACAAGACTAAAAGTTTTGGAGAAAAATATTATAAATATGTCATTGTGGATGACTATTCTAGATTTACCTAGATAATATTTCTTGCTTCTAAAGATGAGACATTTTCATTCTTTGAAACATTTACTAAACATGTATAGAATGAACAAAATTCTTATATAATAACTATAAAAAGTGATTATGGTGAAAAATTTAAAAACTAGAAATTTACTGCTTTTTGTGAAAGTAATGAAATTTTACACACCTTTTCTGCACCAAGAACACCTCAAAAAAATGGAGTAGCTAAAAGGAAAAATAGATCTTTGCAAGAGATAGTAAGGAACATATTGAGTGAATATGACTTACTTCAATACTTTTGGGCTGAAGCAATGAATACTTCATGCTACATTATAAACAAAATTTATATCAGATCCATACTCAACAAAACTCCATATGAATTATATCATGATAGAAAATCAAACATCTCACTTTTCTATACCTTTAGTTGCAAATGTTTCATTCTTAGCAATGGAAAGGAAAACCATGGAATAGTCGGTAGAAAATCTGATGAAGGCATTTTCTTTAGTTATTCTATTACTAGCAAAGCATTTAGAGTCTACGATTTAAAAAATAAAACTATAGAGGAGTAAAATTTGATGAAAGTACTTACCCCTCTAGAAAGATGAGAAATTTTGATGATGAGACAGGAGAACTTACAAATTCTGTAGAGAAAACAAAAATACAAGACGAAGACAAAGATTCTTCACAAACAAAAATACACAAAGATGAAGAAGAACTAAATGATGGACCATCCATCAATGAGGTAAATAATGAAGTTATACTCTTCCAAAAGATTGGAGATTTATGCATGATTATCCTAAAAACTAAGTAATTGGTTATAATTGGTGATATTTATGATAAGGTAAAAACTAGATCTTTATATCATCAAATATGTGGTAACTTTGCTTTTATTTGCCAATTAGAACCAACTTGCATAGATCAAGCCTTAGAAGATAAAACTAGATTATAGTCATGCCAGAAGAATTGGATCAGTTTAAACGTAACAATATGTGGACACTTATTCCAAGACCCAACTATCAATCTGTTATAGGAACCAAATTAGTTTTTAAGAACAAATTGGATGAATCTAGTATAGTATTAAGAAATAAAGTAAAATCCATCCTAAAAGGATACTGTCAAGAGGAAGGAATAGAATTTGAAGAATTATATACTCCTATTGCCAAAATTGAAGCTATTAGAATGTTATTAGCATTTGCATTTTTCATGAATTTCAAACATTATCAAATGGATGTTAAAAGTGTATTTCTAAATAGTTTTATAAATGAAGAAGTTTTTGTAAACCAACCTCCTTGGTTTGAAGATCCTTATAATTCAAACCATGTTTTTAAACTCAAGAAGGCTCTATATGGATTAAAACAAACTCCTAGAGCATGGTATGAAAGATTAAGTAAATCCTTAATAGAAAGGGGATTTACAAGAGGTAAAGTAGATGCCACACTTTTTATCAAGAATGACAAAAATAATATTCTAATTATTCAAATTTATGTGGATGATATTATATTTAGTGCAGCTAATAATAAATTATATCAAGACTTTTCTAAAATAATGCAGGGAGAATTTGAGATGAATTTAATGAGTGAAATAGACTTCTTTATGGGACTTCAACTAAAACAAATGAAGAAAGGAATTTTTATCCATCAAGCAAAATACACCAAATAATTATTGAAGAAATTTGATTTGGAAGAAGGAAATCCATTAGCTACACCAATGAGCACAACCATTAAAATGGATAAGGATGAAAAAGGTAAATCTATCTGTTAGAAATTATATAGAAGCATGATAGGATCTCTTTTATATTTAACTGCAAGTAGACCAGATATTATGTTTAGTGGATGTATGTGTGCATGATTTCATTATAATCTTGAAGAATCACATCTAATTGCTATCAAGAGAATATTTAGATACCTTTTAGATACTCCAAATCTTGGGCTATGGTATCCACAAGGTTCAAACTTTAAATTAGTAGGGTACTCTAACTTAGATTTTGTTATATACAAAGTAGATAGAAAAAGTACCTTTGAAACATGTTAGTTTCTTGAAAGCATGATTATATCATGGTTCTCAAAGAAACAAACTTTTATAGCTTTATCAACTACTAAAGTTGAATATGTAGCTGTAGGTAGTTGTTGTGTACAAATGTTATGGATAAAATAGTAATTGAATGATTATGGATTGAAATATATTGATACTCCTATTAGATGTGACAATACTAGTACAACAAACCTGACTAAGAATCTAGTACTACATTCAAGAATAAACACATAGATGTCAAACATCATTTCATTAGAGACAATGTACAAAACCATAATATCTGCTTAGAATATGTACCAACTAAAAATCAGTTAGCAGACATTTTTACAAAACCACTTCCAGAAGATGGATTCTTTAAAATTAAACAAGAACTTGGTATAATTGATCCATGCACATAAAATATGCATTTAATCCTAATGTTTAAATGCCTAAAGACATTCATAAATATTAAATAAATTAATCCAAAAGTATGACAAAAGTAATAGAGAAACTCTATCAAAATACTAAGAGTATATTAAAAATCACGCAGAAGTTCTATAACACTTACTCAGAACTTCTGTCACACAAGTTTAATGATTCCAATACTTCTACATGTCAAAAAACTAATACTCCAAAACTTTTGAGATCATTAACATAGAAGTTCTATTGAACTTTTAATCTATACAGAACATTTGCCCCTCGAATTTCACCACTGCGTAAGGTCCACAGAACTTCTGAGGCAATTAACTCAAAAACTCTGTGTAAATTCTATGTCACATAGAACTTCTGTTACACTTCAACAAAAGCTTCGTTCTCTACTAAAACCCTTAACTCAGAAACTTTGCATCATTTTCTCGTAACTCTGAGCTTGTTTCTTACAAAGGTAATTCAAAATTTTCCATCATCTACATTTTTCCTCCATCAAACTGCTCACATTTCAATTCATTCCAGAGATTTTCTACTCCTATAATCTCTAAAAATCCTCTCCTTCAAAACCCTAGTCAAAAATTCTACCTTCTGTTGGAAATGGTGAGAATGAAGAGGGTTAACAAGTGAGCAAAAATGTCATCTTCATATTCTGAAGAATGAAGAAGAGAGATGATAGAAGAGGAAACACCAAGAAAAAGGAGAAGAACAGAAGATTACGTTCTTTAGGTAATCTTCAATAGCAACTCTTTCGCTTACAATAAGTTTAGTAAATATTTTGAAACAAGGAAAATAGTGAAGGGAAAAGTATTTAATTTTGAACCATTTGGAGAAAATGACCTAAATCTTGAAGTAACAAACTAGATTAAGTTCCAAGGATGGGAAAATTTTATAAGGACAAATCTTATACTAGAATGATTCAAGTCCTTATTCTCAATTTCAATTATAACATCAGGAAGTCATGGATAGGAAAGACTAAGATTGATCTATCTTCAAAGAATAGAAGAAATACATTAAAATAGTTGAGATTGATTGGCCATCAAATAGAACAAGGCTATTCTCAAATTTGGCTGAAGTGGAAATTAAAGAGAATGCAACTTATCTACATGTCATCCATCTGAACTTAGATCTTAAGTTGGGTCATATGTTGATTTACAACAACATATATCCTAAGATAAGAGGTATTGATTAGATCTTTGAGAAGAAAACTAAGATGTTGTGAGCATTAAAGCAGAAGAAAGGGTTAGATCTGGCTTAAATAATGGTTGTTCAACTTTACTTGGTGAAGATATCTACCAAGTATTACCTACCTTATGGGATGGTTACGAGAAAAATCATGAAGACAGCAAATATTGATCTCTCAAGGAAGATGGATAAGACTACACGACAAGAGAAGCAATCAATAAGGATACAATGAAGAGAATTGGCTTCAAACTGACTTCACAAGGCTAGATCACCCAAAAGCTAAGAAAAGAAGAGCAAATAAAGAGAACAGGAGAAGAAGGAAGAAATAGGCAAAATACTACAGAAGATGCAACAAGAGAAGAAGCCACAGAAAGGAATGAAAGAGAAACAAAAATAGAAGAATCAAAAAATATTTTGAGAGAAGGACATGAAACGCCAGCAGTCACCACATCTTTCACACCCATTAGATCCCCATCTCCTATAAGACCTACTCATCAACGAACCACACCAACCACTTCAATTCCCACTAAATAACCTGTTAGTCCCTTATACAATGGTAGCTCAAGAGGGGGGAGGGGGGGGGGGGTGGTGTGAATTGAGCTTTTAAGACTTTTGACCAAATCAATCTTTTATGCTAAATGAATGAGTGAAACAGATTGCGCAATACACAACACAAGATTTTTATAGTGGTTCGGCCCTTCCTTAGTTCCTAGTCCACTTCTCTGAGTCGATCTCCTCTACTAAACTCATGTTCCACTAATACCTTGATTAACCTAATCAAATATGCATTGGTTTTACAACACGCTCACCAACCAACTTACTGGTTTTCTAAGCTAACCAGAAACTTTCACAACTTGTTGGTTTTCAAAGCTCACCAACAAACTTATACCCTTCCAGCAAGTTCTTTGCTTGGTTATCTCAATACATAAACATCGAGTACTCTGCTTGTGTTGCAAAATACTAAATCGAAGTGTATAGATTAATGCCTCTTACTTAGGTAGACTTGTACATAAATTTAGAACTTTAAGTAAATAAATAAGCAATAAGAGTGAAAGATTTAAACTCCTTGATTGAGAAGATATTTAGACTTTGAGAGCTTTGATAGAGTTGTATCTATTAGAGTTGAACTTTGAAGGAAGATTTTGAATGCTCAAAACTTAAGCTTCTTTGATCTCTCATATATATTCAAAGATATTCAATTGTTATTCTCTTTTGATTCTGAATCTCTTTTTTGTAGATTGATAGAGATTTTTCCGTTGCTAATTTTGGGAAACATTAAAATGTTCAAAAATATTTTTCTTTACCTTATCTTTTGTCTGACATTTGAATTTGCTGCAATCTGGTATCAGTTTGCAACTTTATCACTAACATTTTCAAATGTTCACTTTCATATCAAGTGCTCCAAAGTTGGTTCTTCAGATACTCTAAAGAGATAAGTGATCAGATAGTGTCTTGATTGATTTTGGATCATCTGATTTGTTTTCTTTAGATTCTCCAAAGTGATTATAATCCTTCTTAGTTGTAATAGTTCTTTGCAGAGAGAAGTTCGAATTTTCTTAACTTTTAAAGCTTTCAGAAAAGTAATCCAAAGCTTTGTTTAACATCTTCGAAGCATGTCTATTTACTCCAAAGTATACTTGAATTCACTCCGAAATGTGACTCCAAATTCTTCGAAATATATCTGTTTACTCCAAAGCATACTTGACAGTACTGAAGCTTTCTTAATTATCTCCGAAGTATGTTGTAACACTTCCGAAGCTTTGAAAAACAATCCAAAGTGTGCTTGTGACAACTCTGAAATATGCTGTGAGGATTCCAAAGCTTGCCTTGCATTTTTCTCCAAATCTTTGCAATCATATCCAAAGTATTTTATGACATAGTGAAACTTGTCTGAAACTTCTCTATAACGACTGTGAAGTGCGTTGTAACAATTCTGAAGCTTTCCATTTTACTCTGAAGTGTGCCTATGAAGACTCCAACACTTTCTAATTTGCTTCAAAACTTGTGTTTACTCAGAAACTTGTCGGAAGCCTTGATTGATTAATCTGGAGCCGACTGTTAGATCTCCAAAGCTTGTCTAAATGTCTCTGAGCCATGCTACAAGAATTCTGAAGTATTAACCATTTTCTCCAAAGTTCATTGAGAAGTCTCTGAAGGAATCCAATTTGCTCTGAAATACATTAAAATGATTCCGAAGTTGCTTCTGTTGGCTCTAAAGCATGTCTTCAACACTTCAAAATTTATATTTTCTTGATTTAAGTATATGTGAAATTTATATACTTAATTTTAAAAGAGCATCTACTTTATGTCTTCCTTTTGTCATTATAAAGGTTATTCTCAAGTTGAGTGTGAGTTAATATTTCTGTAACATTCTTGAGACCAAATTGTTAGTATCTGAATATTTTACTCATGTCTTTACTCATCATCAAAACATACTTGGTTAAGAATGTTCATCATCAAAATCAAGCTAGTTAACATGGTTCAACACAACCCATCCCACACAACCTAGAAGATAGACTAACTCATATTGAATACTTTTTATCTACTCTAGCCCTTTAAATGAATAGAAGGGATCATAGGCTTAACACTGCAATGTCATCCATGATCCTTAGAGCTAATAAGATTGATTAATGACTTGACTCTTTACAATCTCTAGTAGAGTCATTCAGAAATCAAACTTATCATCTTCATTTCTCTCCACCTCTAACTCATTACCCTTCAACCCCACATCATTTCTCTCCATTTCAAACCTTTTCTCCCATCATAGTGGCATCTTCCCCGACACACTCTCCACATCCATCTCCTATAATTCCAGAGGTTACTTAACCTGAGAGTAAACCTACTGACATCACTTCTTCCCTTCCTCCAACACAAGATTCTCCTCCATCATAACCACCATCAGTTCCATCCCCATCAGTTCCCACCACTAAAGTCTTTCCAAACCTTCCTGAAAATCCTCATAGAGCCATTGTCAAACATGGAAAGTACTTCACAGTTTCACTTCATAGAATTCATTTTCTTCCCCAGAACCATCCATCTTTTTGGACTAGACTTGGATGGATCTTTTTAGATCAGGAGAAGTAATTCCTAAATGAATTGAAGAGATTCCTCCAGAATGGAACACACCTTCAATTCGTCTAGAGTGTAAAAGTCCTCCTACTCCTCCACAAACTCCACCATAAACTCCACCGCAAAGTCCTCCACCTTCTCCTCCAAAGACATTCAATGATACTTTTGATATTCTTCTTTATGTTGCAAATCCAATCAGGATGACATTTTCTGAGTTTGAGAGTAAATAAAAAATCAATTCTAAAGTTGCTAGGGTATGTTTTTTTATTAGTCCATCATTCTATCTCCTCAAGAACTTTCATTCTCAGAACTTGAGGATCTTAACATTTTCTATATTTTTCAACTTCTTCCTAACCCTCCATTGACTCTAAAGGACCACAAAATTCAAATTCTTGATAAAGAGTCAATCCTTCAAAGTTATTCTGAGAAACTTCTTCACTCACTCACAACTTAAAGAAACTCAGAACCACCTTTCCATCTCCATCTGGACCTCTCAACAACATTTACATGACTAAGGAAAAGTTCGCATATTACACACATGTCAATCTTCAAGTAATTATTGATAATCTTCCTCTTCCATATCCTCAACTCAATGATACATCCATCCAACACTGACTTAGGATAACATATTCTCAACCAGCCCCCATACCACCACCAACTTCTACAAAAACCAAAATCCTCGAAAAGCCTCTTGTAATCCTAAAATCAAAACCACCACCAAAACCATTATCTTTAACACCATCATCTTAGCTATCCTCTTCCAAACCCAAGAGGCAGCCAAGAATTCCACTTTCAAAGGAACACAAAAGGTTTCTCTCTCCAAAATAACCATGTACTATCAAGAGTATACAACTAGTATGAATGCAAATACAAAAAACCTCTTGAAAGGGCTTCTTGCATTCTTTCTTGAATTGCTAGACCCAAAATTTTAAAAGTACATTAACTTCATCTATGTTTCAAACTATGGACCCATAGCATATACTCATGAACCTCGTTTAGCAATCCTAAAGGATCCATTTTTCATTTTACCTCCTCCACCAAAAAGATCCAAGTCATCTCCCAAACCACCCAAGCCCTCTTCTACCCCATCATCATCTCAATGAAAGCCTCCACTTCCTCCTCACAGAGATTCCTTCTCTAAGACCTATAAGAGAAAGCCCAAGCCAACTTGCTAATTGTGCTACAGTTATATATTCATTTCTCACTTATTTTTTATTGTTATTTTTTTATTACAGTCATTTCATTTGTAATGTTAATTCATTGTCATTGAATTATTCTGCTATATCTTAAACAACAATGTATCTTCTTGTTCAAATTTATGTTGCTGTATGAAATGTGAAATGCCATTTTGATGTGAAAAATTTGATAATGATAATGCAATCTCTTACCTATTCCCTTTTATTGCATTTTTTTATTATGAAAAAAGGGGGAGAAAAATAGAAGAAAAATAAAGAAAAATAAAGAATGAATTTTTTCTATTCAGGGAGAGCTTACCTATGCAGGGGAAGCCCCACTAAGGAATACATTGCATATTTTGAATTTCTTTTATAAAAGGTTTATCATTCAAATGTTTTGTCATCATCAAAAAGGGGGAGAATGTTCAATCTAACCCCTTTACTAAGCTTGATTTTGATCATGAATGATATTAAATAAATTAGTTTTGATAATGAACAAATAAATAAGTGAGGAATTAAAGTACTAATAAATTACTTTTCAAGTATTGCAGTATTAATATCAAAACAAATTAAGAAAACTAGTAAAGGAATGCTCAAATAAAAAGACATTAAAAAGTAACTTCAAAACTTGCTTAGAGGCTTAACATGAAAAATTAGAAGTTAAGAAGAAATCAAAAGTCAATTAGAAGTGAGCAGAAATGTCTCAAAAATAAAATGTGTAACTTAGAATCACTTAGAAGACTCTTAGAACTAGGCCAGAGGTGTTTCATAACTTCTTTAGAATCAAAATAGAGCAATATCAAACATCAAAAGAAGAAAAAAAGATGCCTAGAAGCAAGTCAGAAGTAACAGAATGATGCACAAAAGCAAGTCAGTAATAATATAACACTACACAAAAGCAATTCCGAAGGACTATCTTATTACATAGAAGCAAAGCAGCAGTAATACAGAAGCATCATAATGTTGCTTAGAAACAATATAGAATTCAATCACACTGTACAGAAGCATCGTAGAATCCCATGGTATTACTCAAAAGCAATATAGAAAATGTTCGATCACACGGAACTAAGACAGAAGGAACTTGGATCACACAAAATGAACCCAGAATGTAAGTCAAGTGATCAAAATGATATCAGAAGAATTTTTGGAGTAACAAAAGTAATGCAGAAGCAAAATAGCATTACGTAGAAGTAATGCATAACCTATCATTGTACACAGAAGTAGTGCAGAAATCATGTAGAATCAAGTCAGAAGAAATATCAGAGACATGTTTGATTCAACATAATTAAATGAAGATATACAAAAGTAAAGACTAAGCTTCATAAGTGAACTAGAAGATACTCATAAATTCTTCAGAAGAATCAAAGATGATCGTTGAAGAATAAGACAACGGACAAAAATTCTGAAGAGGATACTGCCAAAAATTAACTAACCATAGAAGTTCCATAGAACCACTTCATAAATTCTGTTGAAGTATAAATCGAAGCACAGAAGTTTTAAGGATGCACTCGAAGCACAGAAGCACTGAGGATACATTCAAGAACTAAAGCATCATTAGAACTAGAAGGAATTCCACTTTGAGACTCTATTTCCTGTTGGTTGACAGCTTGTGATTGGAGGAACCTCTGGAGAGTGTAAGACATCCATTGATACTTTTTTCAGTGTGCCATACCCACGTCTGGGTGGCAATGTTGACTCATTATTAATTGGTAGTGGTTCTTTGCATGGCAGTTGTGGGTGCTTAGATGGAGGTGGCAACTTCTCTTTGGATGGCAGCTATGAGTGCTTAGGGTGGAAAGCGCTGATTTGATGGGGCAAATGCTTCGATCTTTTGGACATTGCCTACACATCTAACTTCATAACGTGGATAACTCTTCCTTATTGATTATGCTAATTGGTAGAGAAAACTAAGAGATAGTCTACCTATGCATCCCAAAGAAATCTTAGCTTGGCGACAAGAGTCGGACTTTGATTGTTTATTGGGGAACCTCACCTGTGCGACCCGTTGGCTTCTATTGTTGTCTTACATGTCCCTCTTGTTTTAAAGGGAGATGTCGCTGTCACATTGTCCCCCCTCTACCTATGCGACCTAATGGAGAGAGACTTGATTACACGAATAGGTATCGTGGTTAAGCGGTGTTGTGCTACCATGTATTGGGTGGAGAGGTCATTGTCATTTGCTTTGGAATGAAGTGTTGCTACCTACATGAGTTGGTAGTGTAGGTGAGCAATCTTGACTATGTGACTTCTGCTCTTTACATTGTCTTCATAAGATGGTTTTTCTTGCCTCTGCCTACATGAGTGCACAGGCAGGCAATGAGGCATGGCTTTGCCATTATGTTTTATCTGCGTGACATGGGTAGTTTGCGTGTTATCTATGTGACTCCTTGCTAGAAGAGGTTTTTACCATTATGTCTTAGTAGCGGAACCAGGAGTCTTGCTTGACTATGTGGCATGAGTGATCTCTTAGTGATCTCGGCCATGCCTACACTAATTGCACCTTTTTGCATCACGTTGCAGATTCAGGCACTCATGAACCAAACCAAGCATCGTTCATGAATTTTGCCACCAGATAATCATAATTCATGGCCCAGGATGCAATTTGGAATAGGGAATTCTAGAGGCATGATATTTGTTTGTAAGATTCTAAATATCTATCTTTGAGTTTCAATTTTAATTTCTCTGCAACACAAGACTGAGCACATGATGTGGGAAGTGAAGGAGAAGGCTTTTGTTTAGTGGAAATGTCACTCACTAGTTGCATGACTTCACACTATAATCAGGGGTGGCTTATGTTGGTCCCATTCAGATGGTGATTCAAGAGCGGGGGTGAATTGAGTCTTTAAAATTTTTAGCCAAATAAAGATTCAAGTGCAAAACTAAAGAATGGATTAATAAAACAATGTACTTAGATAAGTATTTGTATATGGTTCAACTATTGACTTGGGTTCCTACTCCTCTTCGCCGAGTATCCTTCTCTGCTAAACTCAGGTTCCACTAACACTTGTTAGTTTTCCAAGCTCACCAATGAACTTACAAAAATTGATTTTTCAAGCTCACCAACAAACTTATACAAGTACTCAAGAAGTATCCTACTTGCTTTCACTACTCATATGCAAGTTAACAAACTTGCAGAGATATGCAAAAATCAAAGTGTAAAAATATTAATGCCTCCAATAGAATGATTTTGTACAAAGTTTGAAAGCAATAAACACAAATAATATAATAATAAATGTAATAGGATTCAGATCTCCAAATGTTATTGAGTGGATGAATGGCTTTAAATGCTTCTCTAAATAAATTGCAGTAGAGCTAAAAAACATGGAAAAAAAGCCTTAAAGTCTTTTTTAAATGCTCTCTTTGATTTTCAATGTAAAAACTATTATATTCTTCTATCTCACTCAACTACTTTTATATTTAAGATTTTTGAATTTTCCTTGGGGCCTCTAACTTTCTCTATTATGGTAGGTGAGAAATATTTAATGCTAAAAAATATTCGAATTTAAGACCGTTGTATGCTCAAAGCTATTTCGGAGGCCATGTACTAACATCAGACCCTCTAAAGTTGTAAATGACTCATGAGTTTTCTGCACATCCTAGTACATTGTCATTACTTCAGATGCACCGAAGGTGATCTTTGGAGGCTCCGAAATGGCGTTACTGGAATGGTTTGCTTCAGGATTGTGGAGGCCGATTCCAAAGTAGTTGACTTCATGACTCTGTGACTCCAAAGCCTTTTTCTATTTTTGAAGTAAGCTTTTCGATGACTCCCAAACATATTTTTGTTTCTGAAATACCTTGTCGACTCTAAAGCTATTTTGGCTTCATTTGACAAGCTTGACTTAACTCCAAAATTCTAGTTTGTCTCTAAAGTAAGTATATCGGTGACTCTAAAGCATTAAATTTGAGTTTTAGTGCTAACTCCGAAGGAGTTCACTATCTCTGAAGTATTTATTTTCTGATTTTGATGAGTTTTGTCTTCCAAAGAGCATTCTATTTACTCCGAAGGTAAATGAATTAACCCTGAAGCCTATATATTTGGGACTCCAAAGTGTTATCAGTACTTTTGTCATTATTTTCTTATCTTCAAAATGCTTCAGTGGCTTTAAGAATTCTTTACTAAATCCAAAGCTAGTGATTTTGTGATTTTGATGTATTGTTCCCTTGTTTCCGAAGCTTTCCAGTGGTTCTGAAGAACCTTGACTGACTCCAAAGTATGTAACTTCGTGATTCTGAAGGAGTGAGCTTTGAATCTAAAGTTGACTCCAAAGCTTCCTTGAAGACTTTAAACTTTCTATTTTCTTGTTTTAAGTATATGCGTAATTTATATACTTAATGTTCATGAGCATTTACTTGGTTTCTTCCTTTCATCATTATGAAGATTATTCTCAAGTTAAGATTATAAACATTTCTGCAAAATGCTTAAGAATGAATTGTTAGGACTTTAGTGCTTCACTTATGTCTTTGATCATCATCAAAACATACTTGGTTAAGAATTTTCATCATCAAAATCAAGCTTATTTTAAGATAGTATATTCAACATTCTCCCTCCTTTTGATGATGACAAAACAGTGAGTGATATACTTTTCAAAACTTGTCTAACAATAAATTTAATGTAACTTATTTTGTAGGTATTTCAGTAAAATTTCTATTGACTAATTCATTACAGCTCCCCCTAAATTGATGAGCATTATTTTAACTATATTTCATAAAACATAAATTTTCATTCATATCAGTAAAAAATTTCATTCATTTCACTTTATACATTTACATTTTCTTTCCCTTTTTGTCATAATCAAAAAGGTGAAAATAAGTAATATTCATGGGTAGTCATGAAAAAAATGCATATGTATTGATCTTGTCATTGATTAAAAAATTTCAGATACAATGCATATACATCAAAGAAATTACAGAAATGTACAATGAAAAATTACATCAGAGAGAAAGTGCAAAAAGGCAGTAGTGTCACTGGGGTGGTTTTGGGTTTTCTCTGGTAGGTCTTGAGAAAGATATCTTTGAGAAGTGCAAGTGGTGACTTGGGTTGAGAAGATGATGGTGTAGGAAAGGGCTTGGATGTTCTACGCTTTTTTGGTGGAGGAGATGGAATGAAAAATGGATCCTTGGGAACTGCTACAAGAGGTTCATGGGTATAAGTTATAGTTCCACAGCTTGATACATAGATAAAATCAACTCTCTCTCAAAATTTTGGATCCAACAGTTCAAGAAAGACTGCAAGAAGCCCTTTCAAGAGATTTTTTTATGTTTACATTCATCCTAGTTGTATACTTCTAATAGTACATGGTTATTCTTTCAAGAAGGGCCTTTTCGTGTTCCTTGGGAGGTGTAATTCTTGGCTTCTTCTTAGTTTTGGAACTAGATGGCTGAGATGAGGGAGTAGAAGTTGATGGTTTAGGATAGGAGGTGTTTTTCTGGTTGTTTTTGGTTTTGGAGTTTATTTTGGTTTTGGGATAGCACGTGGTTTTCTAGTTTTTGCTTTGGTAGAAGGTGGAGGTGAGGTTATCTACCTTATCCTATGTTAACTAGAAGTTTCATCCATCTGAGGATATGGGAGAGGCAGATTGTCAGCAATGGCCTCTAGATTGATAGAATTATAAAATGAGACTTCTTCCTTGGTGATAAGAAAGAGTTGAAGAGGACCCAAGGGAGATGGAAATACTTTTCTAAGAGGTCTTAATGCTGGCAGCATTTGAAGAAGTTTTCAAGTGTATATTTTAATGATTGACTTTTTATCAGGAATGTGAATTTTGTAGTTCTTTGGAGTTAATGTAGGATTTAGAAGAAGTTGAATCCTATGGAGAGTGTGAGGATCCTCAAGTTAAGAAAATGGAGGAGATAGATGAATTGACTATGAAAGGAACATCCTAAGTTTAGAGTTAATTTCTAACCTAGTCTAGAACTCTGAATATTTCATCCTAATTGGATTGAATACACGAAGGAGAAAATCAAGATTATCATCAACAACTATCTTTTGCAAGGGAGGACTTTGTGGAATAGTGGGAGAAGGATATAACCATTCTGGAGGAGGTCAGAAATTTGGTGGATGGGGTAGAGGGTTGTCCCATTCTTATGGAACTTCCTCAATTCTTTCAGGGATTACTTCTCCAATCTAATGAGATCCATCCAAGTCCAGTCTAGAAAAATGGATGGTCCTAAAGGAAGAAAGCAAACTCTCGGTAGAGGTACTATGGTGTGATACTTCTCATGTCTGACAATATCTCTATGAGGATTGGTAAGATAATCCTCTGGTAATGATGGAGCTGATGATGATGGGTATGTTAAAGAAGGTTGACTCATAGGTTGAGAAACCTCTAGAATGACAAAGGATGATGATGGATCAGGAGGTGAAGGTGAAGGTGAAGGAGAAGACATCACTGTTATTGAGGAGTTGGTTCTGACTGGTGAGGAGTGATTTGTTGGTAATAGAAAGTAAGCTGGAGGTGGAGAGAAATGAGGATGATAGGCTTGACCTTTGAATGATTCTGCTAGTAATTGTAAAGAATCAAGTCTTTGGTCAATCTTATCAGATCTTAGGATCATAGATGACATGTCAGTGGAAAGATTATGATCCATGCTATTCATTTGAAGAGCTACAGTAGACAGATAGTGTTCAATCACTGTTAGCTTATCTTATAGGTACTGTGGGATTAGTTGTGAAGTAGGAATTGATGAGGTGGATGGTCAATGAGCGTGACTGGGTCTAATAGGTGATGGAGATTGGATGGGTGTGAATGAAGTACTGGTTATTGTTATTGTCTCATTTTCTTCTCTTACTACTTCTTCTGACCCTTGTATTAACATTTCCTTGATCTTCTCTAGAGAATTCTTCTCTTACTCCCAAGGTCTCCTATCTTGTTAGACTTTCTAATTCTTGTGCTTTTGATCTTAATCTTTTTAGTTGATATGTTTTTCTTGATTTTTCACTGATCCAACCTTGTGATGTCCCCTTGAAACCCAGTCTTTTTAATGTTCTTTCATCAACTATGTTTGAGTCTTTAGACTCTTCTTTCTTCTCTCTTGACAAATCTATTCTTGCATCTCTGAGAATTCTTGTGAAGATCATTCCATATGGAAGTGGAAATCTTGTTTTAGATTTCACTAGATATAGTTGATCCACTATGATTTGTGTAAGGTTTATCTTCTTTTTATTTTTCAAAGCCCACAACACTTTGGCATCCTTCTCTGAAATTGAGTGTGTCGCTCCTATCCTTGAATATACATTATTTATCACCATTGTGTATGCCAATTTGTTGTCCAGGCTCAAATGACTAGCATGTAAGTAATTATCTTTTGTATCTATTTCAACTCCTGCCAGTTTTGAGAATAATCTTACTCTATTTGATGGCCACTCAACATGTTCTTCTTCTATTCCAGGGAGGTTAAGGACTCTTGTCAGATTATTAGGGGATAGGTTTATCTCAATCTTTCCTATCCATGATTTTTGTATACTTGAGTTCAGATTGCTGATTAAAACCTTCACCATTCTAGGATAACATGACTCTTTACAACTCAAAAAATCAATCCAACCTTGTAAATGAAACCATTTGTATACTTCCAGGTTCATTCCTCTTTCTCCGAATACTTCAAAATTGAATACCCTACACTTGACAATTTTCTTATTCTCATACCTTTTAAGATATCTAGAGTAGGCATTTTCTCTGTTAAGAAAAATTACCTCAAATGTGTCTTCTTCTCATCTCACTCTTTTAAAGATTCCTATCTCTGAGGCTTCATCCCTTTCTTTTCTTCTAATGCTTGAATCAATTGATTTTGTTCTTGCCATTGTAGTGGAAAGATTTGGGGATTTAGAGATAGATGGAGAAGATATGATGGAAGACTCGCTTGAGCTAGGAGTTTGAATCAGGAGGGAAGTTGAAGGGTTTCTTTGAAGGGATGCTTTTAGATGCCCTAGAAAAGAGGGTTTTAGGTTTTCAGAAGCTTTTGAATAGTCAAATGGAATTTTGGATTTTCATGTTCTCCAAAATATGTTATCGGAGGCTCCGAAAGGGGTATATGATCCTTGGAGGCAGCGATCGAGATGGTTCAGTGACTCTGAAGCTTTACTTCAGAGACAAAATGATGTATCGAAGGCTTCGACATAGAATTTTGGAGAAATAGACTTCTTTTAGAGCCTTTTTAGTCCTCCTTTGGAGAGTCCAAAATCTTGTTTTAGAGGCTCCATAATAGCCCAAATTTTTAAATTTGTTCTTTTAGAGCATTTTTTGCCAGAGTTATCAACAAGTGACTCATTTAAATATTTTGTAAATGTTTTACTAATTTTCAACTTAAGCATTTGGATCTAAAACACCTAATTCTGTTCTTAATTTACTGAATCTATCTTCTGAAAGAGGTTTAGTAAAGATATCTTCTAATTGATTTTTAGTAGGCACAAATTCTAAACATATATTATGATTCTTAACATGATCTTCAATAAAGTGATACATAATCTCTATATGTTTTGTTCTAGAATGTAAGACTAGATTTTTGTTCAGACTTATGGCACTAGTATTATCACATCTTATGGGAATATTAACAAAGTTGAGACCAAAATCATTTAATTGCTACTTCATCCAAAGGATTTGAGTACAACAACTGTCAGCTACTACATATTCTGCTTTAGCAGTTGATAATGCCACAGATGTTTATCTCTTGGAAGACTATGATATGATCATGTTTCCTAGAAACTGATACAATCCTGAGGTGCTCTTCTTATCTACTTATATCAAGCAAAATATACATCTGAATACCTTACTAAATTGAAATCAAAACCTTTTGGATACCACATACTAAGGTTCAGTGTGTCTAAAAGGTATTTAAAGAGTCTTTTTGCAACAATTACATGTGACTCTTTGGGATCTGACTGAAATCTAGCATACATGCAGACACTAAATATTATATCTAGTCTACTTGTAGTTAAATATAATAATGATCTTAGCATACTTCTATAGAGTTTGTTACATACTGATTTACCTCTTTCATCTTTGTCCATCTTTATTGAAGTGCTCATTGGTGTTCATATTTTTTATCATCTTCTATATTGAATTTCTTTAAGAGTTCTTTTGTATACTTAACTTATTGAACGAAGATTCCTTCTTTCTCTTGTTTGATTTGTAATCCCAAGAAGAAATTAAGTTTACCCATCAAGCTCATTTCAAATTCTCCCTGCAATAATCTTAGAAAATTCTTGATAGAGATTTTTATTAGTTGCACCAAATACTATTCATCAGCATAAATTTGAACTATAAGAATGTCTTTCTTTACATGCTTAATTAAGAGAGTGGTATCCACTTTACCCCTTAAAAAATATTTTTCAATTAGAAATTTGTGTAGCCTCTCATATCAAGCTCTAGGAGCTTGTTTCAAACCATAGAGAGCTTTCTTAAGTTTGAATACATGATTTGTACAATAAAGATCTTCAAACCCGGGGGGTTATTCCATATATACCTTTTCATTAATGAAACCATTCAAGAAATCACTTTTTACATTCATTTGATTTAGCTTGAAATCCATATATAATGCAAATGCAATAAGCATTCTAATGACTTTAATCCTTGCAACAGGAGCGTATGACTCTTCAAAGTCAATACCTTCTTCTTGACTATACCCCTTTGCAACTAATCTTGATTATTTCTCACCATAATTCCTAATTCATTTAGTTTGTTCCTAAAAACTTATTTTATTCTTATAATAGATTGATGGTTTGGTCTTGAAATAATGGTCCACACATCATTTATTTTACATTGATCCAATTCTTTTTGCATAGCTAAAAGCCATTTTTTGTCTTCTAATGATTGGTCTATGTCAATTGGTTCTAATTGAGAAATGAAGGTAAAATTCTCACATATTTGATGATATGATGATCTAGTTCTCACTTTATTGAATACATTACCAATTATTTGATTTTCAGGATGAGCATTACATAAACCTTCTTTGGGAAGAGATGAGTTACTTTCTTCATTTACCTCTACTGTGGATGATTCAGCTTCGTCCATTGTTGTCTCTTATAGTAGAGCTTTTACTTGATTATTTTGTAATTTCAGCATCTCCACACTTGTTTGAAGATCTTTTATCTCATCATCAAAATCACTATTTCCTTTTTTAGAGTTAGTATGATTATTAAATTTAACATGGATAGATTCTTCTACAATCTTAAGTCTCAAGTTATATACTCTAAATGCTTTACTAATAGTGAAATAGCCCAGAAATATGCCTTGATCAAATCTACTATCAATTTTTTTAAGGTTTTCTTTGTCATTGTTCAGAATAAAGCACTTACAACTAAAGATAAAAATATAAAATATTTTGTTTCTTGCCATGGTATAATTCAAACAGAGTTTTATTGAGTATGGATCTAGCAAAGATTTTGTTAATGATATAGCATGTGGTGTTCATTGTTTTAGCCAAGAAATACTATGGGAGGTTGTACTCACTCAACATTATCCTTGCCATCTCTTACAAGGATCTATTTTTTTCTTTTAGCTACTCAATTTTGTTGGGGTATTCTTGGTGTAGAGAATGTTAGAAGAATTTCGTTACTTTCACAAAAATCAATGAATTTATAATTTTCAAACTATGCACCATGATCACTTCTTATGGCAACAATATGAGAGCTTTGTTCATTTTGTACATATTTGGAAAATACTTCAAAGAATCAAAAAGCTTCATTTTTGGATGCTAGAAACATTACCCTGGTAAATCTACTATAGTCATCTACAATGACATATGTGTAATGTTTCCCTCCAAGGCTTCTTGCCCTTGTTAGTCCACCTAAATCCATATATAGCAATTGAAGGGGTTTTATTGTGTATACTTCTTTATTTGATTTGAAAAATTCTTTTACTTGCTTATCTTTCATACAAGCATCACATAATTTATTATCAAGTTTAAGTCTTGGTAAGCCAACAACTAGATCCTTATTATGTAATCTTTTAATTAGATTTTTGTTGGCATGTCTAGTCTTCTGTGCCACAACATGGGTTCATTGTCGTTCACAACAAGACACTTAGCCTAAATATCTGAAAGATCAACCAAATATGTATTTCCATGTATTTTACCATATACTATAACTAATTGAGACTTATCTAATACAAACGAAGATTAAGATTCAAATACAATTAATAAGTGAATTATATTCACTTATATTAATATTAAATGAACTTATTTACTTGTTAATCACTGAGAATTTCTAAGTTCTTCACATGTTTCTTCATGATTTTTATAGGTGTCTAAGATCTAGAGGTAATGAAATTAAACTAAGGATATGAGCATAAATCGAAATAAGAATGGAGAGATGCAACAAAAGTGGGCATCAGAATGGGCACTCAAGTGCCCATTATCAGCGCTTAGGCGCTCGTAAAACTTGATTTTTGGATTTCTGTAAAGTGCATATCTTTCCACTTATTGGACTTGGTTTAAAAGGTTTTTTTTTTTTTGAATTAGGGTTAGGGGGACTTTGAAGCAAGCACTTGGAGGCGACATTTCCTGAGAGTTTTGAGAGAGTTTTTGAAGGAGGTTTGGAAGGAAGAAGATCAACTTGGAGATCAAGGGGTCCGAGATTACAACCAACGAGTGAAGAGCAAGCTGAAAAGGGGGAAGACATTAAATTATTTTGGTTTTCATTATTTTCCTTCCTTATCTTTATGGTTCATCTTGGGATTGAAACTATGATGATTTGAAATTTATTGATTTGATTTATTTTACATCATGAGTGGCTAATCTATCTTTTCCTAGAGGAGAGATGGATTTATGGTGACTTCATGGTGCAATCAATGACTTTCTTATTTAGCAATGCAATTAGGTTTATTTATGATATTTGGTGTGTAAGGTTTTCAATTGATTTGTTATCCATTGGATGATTTTGTAATAGGGTTTAATACTCAGGAGAGGTAACCCTAATTAGGATTTAAATATCACAATATAAAACTATAGATATCTTGGAAAAGCTTTTATATTTTATAAAATCTTCAGCAAAGAACCATAGATATTCAAGCATTCTTATTACTCGGATTGTTATAGGGATATCAAAATCAGGATTTTGAGAATAGATATTTAATCTATCACTTGGAAGAGGTGGTTAAGTAAATTGGGATTCTTAGTTTATAAACTTATGCATTGTTAAATCAGATTTGAGTTGAAATTGCTATAAATGAAACATAAAGGAAGTTAATCCTCTAGGATTTTCATATATTGATTTATTCGACTCAAAGTTATTCTTTTCAGTTATTAGTTAAGGTTTATCTATATCTGATCATCTAGATAAAGTTAGAATTATTTATAATAATAGCTACTGAAAAGTTAAAAGACACAATCCCTGTGGATACAACACTCACTCATCACTAAACTATAAAACTTGACTCCATAACTTATGGTATAGATTTTCAACGAACAAGTTTTTGGCGTCGTTACTAAGGATTGGCATAATTTCACCTTTCTTTTGCTAATATTGTTAACAGATAATTTATTTTAATTTGGATTTTAGTTTCCCTTTCTTAGCAAGTCCAATTTTCTTTTAAAATTTTGGCAAAGCAAATTCAATTTCTTTATTTTTCATAACAGTATATGCAAGATCCTAAAAATTCTGACATTATTGCTTGTGATCCCAAAATAAGGAGAACAGTAAAAAAGATTCGGAAAGCAAGGCGAACAAAAAGAAGAGCAATGGCTGATCAAGCACAAATTCAACCATAGATAGAACAATAGAGGCTAATTAGGGATTCTTTCAGACTAGTGGTTAATGAAAACTACTTTGGTATCACTCATCTAGCCATTAATGCGAACAACTTTGAATTGAAGCCATCTTTGATTAACATGGTTCAGCAAAACCAGTTTGGGGGTTCACCAAGTGAAGATCCGAACATTCACCTAGCCATGTTTTAGGAGATCAATGATACTGTAAAAATGAATGGAATACCAAATGAGGCCATCAGATTGAGACTTTTTCCTTTCTCATTGAGAGATAAAGCAAGAAGCTGGCTATAGAGTTTACTACCAGGAAGTATAACAACATGGGATGAAATGGTGGAAAAATTCTTAGCAAAATTCTTCCCTCTAGCCAAGACTGCTCAATTGAGAGGTGAGATTGGACAATTCAAGCAGATGGATTTTGAGCCATTGTATGAGTGTTAGGAAAGATTCAAGGATCTACTTAGAAGATGTCCATAATATGGTTTTCCAGACTGGCTACAGATTCAATTATTCTACAATGGGTTGAATAACCAAACAAGGATAATAATAGATGCTACTTTTGGCTGCTTACTAATGGCCAAAATTGTAATAGAAGCATACCAACTACTTGAGAAAATTGCTTCAAATACATTTTAGTGGCCAAATGAGAGAAATATGATAAGGAAAGTGGCAGGTTGTCTTGAAGTGGATCTAATTACAGCTTTTACATTGCAGATATCCTCATTGACACATCAAATGGCCATTGCAAATTTAACACCTAAAAGAATGACAACTGTAGGTGGGACATTGTCTTCTTCTTTGACAATTGAACTATTAGAGATCTAACTAGAGAAGAAGTGTAATTCATCAACAAGGGCTAAAATAATTTTTGAGGAAATAATATCCAAAATCCATACTATCCAGGAAATTGGAGAAATCAGGATAATCTTCCCTATGGAAATCAAAGGAACAACCTATATCATCCTCCTGGATTTCAATAGTCACATCAACCTCAAAATCAGTCCCAACCATCTGACAAGAAGCCAACCTTGGAAGATCTTATAGGAACTTTTATTCAGGAAAGTTGGGACAGGTTTGCTAGGAATGAGGCAAGACTCGATAATATGGAGACAAACATGGGAAATATCAATACTTCTATTAAGTCTCTAGAAATATAGATTGGGCAGATTGCTAGCTCATCCAACAATTTACATAAAGATTCTTTTTCAATTAACACAGAGAAGAATCCAAGACAACATTGCAATGTTATGATGCTAAGAATTGGAAGAGAACTGGAATCACCACAAATGCAAGTGAAAATTGAGAAAATAGAAAAACACTCTTTAGAGAACAGAGAACCTAAATCAAAAGAGAAATAAGAAAAACCTGATAAAGAAGAGTACCTACCAGGGAGAATTGCATTTCTGATAATCCCCCTATTTTGCAACCCAAACTTCCTTTTCCTCAAAGATTCCGAAAGAAGAAAATTGATGAACAATTCAAAAAAAATTTGGAAATGTTTAAAAAGATTCACATCATCATGCCATTTGCAGAAGCTCTAAAGTAGATGCCCAATTATGCTAAATTTATAAAGGAGATAATTTCTAGGAAGCGAAAGTTGGAGGAATTTGAAATAGTGAACTTGACAGAAGAATGCAGTGTAATCCTTCAGAGAAAACTTCCTCAAAAATTAAAGAATCCAGGGAGTTTCACTATCCCTTGTACTATTGGAAATTCGTCTTTTCATAAAGCATTATGTGATTTGGGAGCATCTATCAATTTAATGCCTTTTCTATTTTTCAAAAACTAGGACTTGGGGAAGTGAAACCAACAATAATAACATTATAGCTTGCCAATAGATCTTTGACTTATCCATGGGGAATTATTGAAGATGTGTTTGTAAAGGTGGACAAGTTTATTTTCTAGTGGACTTCATTGTGTTGGACATGGAGGAAGATCATGAAATGCACTTGATATTGGAAAGATTATTTCTAGCTACAAGAAGGGCACTAATTGATGTCCAGAAAGGAGAGCTAACATTGAGGATAAATAATGAATAGGTAAACTTTAATATTTACCATTCTGTGAATTTCTCTCTTGAAAATGTAACATGCAATAGATAGAAGTTTTGAATGAGTGCATTAATTCTGTTTTCACTAACGAATGCATTCAAGATCTTTTGGAAAATTAATTTCAAACTCAATTAGCTAGGAAAACAAAAGTTCTAGAGATATTCTGGAGTAAATTTCAACCATGGACTCAGTTTCTGCAGAAAGAACCGATAAGAAATTGGAAGCACTAGAGGAGGACTCAAGGGTTGAAAAAGTGAAAGCTACCATAGAGCTTAATCAACTACCTAGATATCTTAGGTATGCATATCTAGGTAGTGATTCTTTTTTTTCAATAATTATTTCTTCCTCTTTATTAGGTTTGGAAGAAGAAAAGTTGTTGCAAATATTGAGGAAGCACAAATCAGTATTCTCATGGTCAATAGAAGACATCAAAGGGATAAGCCCAGTGATTTGCATGCACAAAATTATACTGCAAGAATTATCCAAACCATCAAGAGAACCGTAGAGGAGGCTTAACCTGGCAATGAAAGAAGTAGTAAGATTAGAGGTACTGAAGTTGCTGAAAGTAGGTATTATATACGCTATCTCCGATAGCGAGTGGGTAAGTCCGATCCATTATGTACCAAAGAAAGGAGGTATAACTGTAATTAAAAATGCAAACAGTGAGTCAATTCACACAAGGATTATTATGGGTTGGAGACTTTATATTGACTATAGAAAACTAAACAAAGTAACCCGAAAGGATCATTTTCCTATACCATTCATTGATAAAATGCTAGACTGCTTGGTAACACATGAATATTACTGCTTTCTTAATGGATATTCTGGGTATAACCAAATTGTGATCGCCCCATAAGATTAAGAAAAAACCACTTTGACCAGTTCTTATGGTACCTTTGCATATAGGAGAATGCCTTTTGAGTTGTTTAATGCCCTAGCCACTTTCCAACATTGAATGATGGCAATATTTCATGATATGGTGGAGGAAATACTGGAAGTATTTATGGATGTTTTTTTAATTTTTGGGTCCACTTTTGACCAACGTTTACACAATCTATCTCTTGTGTTACAACCCCGTGAGGAAACCAATTTAATCTTGAATTGGGAGAAATGTCATTTCATGGTCAGAGGAGGAATAGTATTAGGACACAAGGTATCTTCACAAGGATTAGAAGTGGATCATGCAAAAATAGATGCTATAGAACAACTTCTGCCTCCGACCACAGTAAAGGGCATTCATAGTTTTCTAGGGTATACTGGGTTTTTTCATAGATTTATTAAGGATTTTTCAAAATGCAAAACCATGATGTAATCTCCTTGAAAAAGATGTTGCATTTGATTTTGACAATGATTGTTTGCAGGAATTCCACACTTTAAAAGATAAACTGATTTCTGTGCCAATTCTGACAATATCAAACTAGGATGAACCGCTCGAGGTGATGTGTGATGTTGGTGGGTGCAATTCTAGGTCAAGAGCATGAGAAGATTTTCGAGCAATCTACTATGCTTGCCAGACTCTAGATGATGCACAGAAGAATTACACTATGATAGAAAATGAGATGCTACTATAGTGTTTGTGTTGGAGAAATTCAGATTGTACATCATTAGATTGAAGGTGGTAGTGTATACTGACCACACTGCAATCCGATATTTGTTTTCTAAGAAAGATGCAAAACCTAGACTAATCCGATGGATACTCTTGTTACAAGAATTTGATCTAGAAATTTGAGATAAGAAAGGAAGTGAAAATATAGTGGCAAATCATTTATCAAGGTTGGAATAGCCCAAAGCAACAACATCAATTGAAGAGAGATTTTTCGATGAAGAACTTTTCACCTTGAGTGAAAATTTTCCATGGTACATAGACTTTGTGAATTACCTAGCATGTAGTACATATCCTACAAAAATTGAAGGGCAGAAGAAGAAGCAGTTTTTATATGATGTCAAAGCATATCTTTGGGATGACCCATTCCTATTCAAGGTATGTGCAGATCAAATAATCTGGAGATGCATCCCTGAAGAAGAAATTCAAGACATCCTACAAAGTTGCCACTCATCTGCATATGGAGGCCATCATGGTGCAGATAGAATTGTTGTAAAAGTTCTACAATCCGGGTTTCTATTGGCCCTCACTTCTTAAGGATAGCTATAAACTTGTTATGATCATTGTTAGCTAATGGGAACAATTTTGAGGAGAAATGAGATGTCGTTGACAAATATTCTTAAAGTGGAGGTTTTTGATATTTGGGGAATTGACTTCATGGGACCATTTCTAATTTCTAGTGGTTATTCCTACATTCTACTTGCTGTTGACTATGTTTCAAAGTGGGTGGAAGCAGAAGCCACATCAACAAATGATGCTAAAGTAGTGTTAAAGTTTTTACAAAAGAACATCTTCATGAGGTTTAGGATACCTTAAGCGATCATCAGTGATAGAGGTTCCCATTTCTGCAACAAACTGTTCAATAACCTACTATCTAAGTATGGTGTGAGACACAAGGTGGTGCTTGCTTTTCATCCATAGGTGAATGGATTAGCTAAAGTATCCATTCAGGAGATAAAACAGATATTAGAGAAGATGGTAGGAGGGAATCGTAAGGATTGGTCAAACTGATTAGAAGCTGCACTAGGGGTGTACCGAATGGCATACAAAACACCAATGGGCATGTCTCTGTACAGGTTACTCTTTGGAAAGGTATGCCATCTTCCAATAAAATTGGAGCACAAAGCATATTGGGCAATGCAGATGCTTAACTTGGATTTGGGGGCTGCAAGTCAGAAGTGGATGTATCAACTGAATGTGTTAGAGGAATTTTGTCACCAAGCTTATGAGAATTCCAGAATTTACAAGGAAAGGATGAAGAGATGGCATGATAAACTCATTGTCAACAGGGAGTTCCAACCAGGGCAACAAGTTTTACTTTTTAACTTAAGGTTTAAACTATTTCCAGGAAAGCTGAAATCAAGGTGGTCAGGTCCATTTGTTATCAACAAAGTTTTCCCTCATGGACTAATTGAATTGAGGACACAAGATGGGAGAATGTTTCAAGTTAACGGCCAACGCGTCAAGCACTATGTTGGACAAGAAAGCAAAAGTGGGGAGTTGACCCACTTGAAGGACAGTGATTGAGAAAGAACTCTAGTCGGGCTATAAACTATAAACTATGCACTACTTAGGAGGTAACCCAAGTTTTTGAGCTTTCATTTGTTTTCAATTTTGTAGATGTAGTGACCCATTTATTTCATTATCACTAATAGAACTAGTTTAGGTTAGATTGAATTGATTAGCTTGATTACATGATCCAATAAAACCAATGATGGATTTGGTGTGTTTGTTTTTACAGGAAATAATCATGGAAGTAAGGGTTCAGCAACCAATTTGGAGCACATGAAGTTTCAAACATCACAATGGGAGCAAGAAGGCATTGATCATTCAGCCATATGATTCTTGCATCAATTGAAGTTTATGTGAATTATGATTATGTGTTGGAATGATATTGGGCATTTCATTAAAGGAGGAATTGCTAGTGGTGGGTGTGCATGTGTCATGTTTGATGAATGGCCTCTTAGAAACAAGATCACTCTTTTGTGTGGTTTGTGAAACTTCTCATTGTCCATTGAGTACTATTTGTTAAGTGGCATCCTCGATGAAGCAAACAACAATGCCTCCTAGAAATTTAACCTCCACTGGGCTATCTAGGAAAAGGAAAACTACTAAATCTAATCAACCAATTAAGCATACTTTTGTTAATGGAACAATAATGAAAAATTTTCAAAAATCAATTGTCAGCAAGAAATGTACTTGAGAAAGGGGATTTGATTATCTTGTAGGGGAGATCGATGATATTTCAGTGCTAAGAAGTGGGAGCTATTTGTAGCCCAACCAAATCCAACTATGGTTCTAGTCATTCGAGAGTTCTATGCTAATGCAAGAGAACAACATCAAGAAGATGCAAAGTGACTAAAGGCATTGATTTGTGGAAAATTGATACCATATGACAGATTCTCAATCAATCAATCTACATGTTTGAAGATATAAAGAATGATGCATACTCAACTTGGTTAGAAGAAGGACCCAATTATGATGCGGTCATTAATTTCCTAGCAAAACCAAGGACACAGTGGAAGAGACACAAGGACAAGGTCTACCACTTTTCAGCAAGTCAGCTAAAACCAAAGAGTAAGGCATGGCATTGGTTCATTTCAGCTAAATTGATGCCGAGTCTTCATTTCACAGAAGTTACAAGAGAAATAGAAAGATCTATCATTTCTTTCATTACTGGGTAGATGAAAAGTGGTTTGGGATACCCTTGACTCCTCTACGAACTGTGTTTGATAGCAGGGGTTCCTACGAGTGCATCTGAAGAAATCTAACAACCATTTCCAAAGATGACTTCTGCAACATTGATATCTTTTAAGAAGCTAAGTACTGCAAGAGAGGATGGCCCATCTAATACACTGAGTTCTTCCCAACAACATCCTCCGATACTACCCCCTTCCCACTATGGCAGCGTTACAGGATCAAATAGAAGAAATGCAATCTTTGTAGAGGCACATGATGAGGGAGCAGAGGCAATAGTTCAATATATGGTAGATTACACCAGTGCTTTAAATGCCATGTTCTAGTCTTGCAGCATGTTGTTGAGTACCAGTTCAATAGTATTCCCCAACCCACCCACCTTTCCTTCGCTCAACTTTCACAAGGAGTCTAAGGAAAAGGATGAGGACCAAGATGAGGAGGATGATGAGTGATGACATATTTCAGGGAAGTCCTCTTTTTATTATGCTTTTTCAACATTGAGGACAATGTCTGTTTTTAAGTTTGGGGGTGGGTGTCAATTGTGTGTCTATTGGTCTAGTTTGTTGGTCTTTGTCACTTTTAGCTGTGTTTGTGTGTGTCTAGGGAGATCTAGTTTATGTTATATGCTTTGTTGGTTTGGTATATTTTATGTTGTGTGTGTGATTAGTTCATCTAATATTTTGCGTGATGGTAGGTATGCTAATTGATCAAGATTACTATAAGAGACCAATGTTATGAATAGAGTTTTTATTGTTATAGTGGCTGAAAAAGAAAATGAAGAAGGTCAATAATGTTTGGTACTCAACTTGAACATTAGTCTATTTTACTTAAGATCCCTTATACACTTGATCACCATAGCCATTTTCTTTATATTCATTGAGTACTTAGATTTAAATTAGTTAACTAAGAAGGCACAGTGCAATCAAAACCTTAGAATTCATTGTAATAGTAGATATAAAAAAGCTTGGAAGAGAACTCATAAATTAACTTGAGGGACCACACCATCATGAAGTGAAAAGAAAATAAGTTTGGGGTGTAGTAGTATTATAGCCCAAAGAAATTTTAGGGGGATCACATTCTAAAGAATCTAAAAGAAGATCATTGTGAAGAGTGTGATAGTAATATAGCCTACAAAGAAAATAAGAAATTTTAGGGTGATCACATTCTAAAGAATCCAAAAGAAAATTATTGTAAAGACTGTGATAGTAATATAGCCTACAAAGAAAACAAAAAGAGTTCAAAAGCTATATGTATATCTAGTGTAATCTCTCTTAAATTGTGAATTCATAGAGTTTGTACTACGCATGCATTAATTAGATGCCTAAATGAACCTAAGTAGAATATGAATGAAAGTGAAATGACTATAACTAGTTACACATGCACAAAGGGATTGAAAGTAGATATGATGATGTTTGGGTTGGAATTTGAGAAATGAATGACATTCCAGAGTTTTTACTTTTAGCCATGTTAATTTTTTTTATTTGATCTTGGAATAATGAATCTAATCAATGCTGCCATGATATTTGGTCTAGAAGTTAGGATGCTAAGTTTTGCTCAAGGATAAGCAATCGAGTAAGTTTGGGGGTATTTGATAAGCAAATTATATTCACTTATTTTAATATTAAACAAACTATTTGTTAATCCTTGAGGATTTCTAAGTTCTTCATATGTTTCTACATGATTTTTATAGGTATCTAAGATCCAGAAGTAATGAAGTTAAACTGAGGACATGAAGCATAAATTGAAGCAAGAACGGAGTGATTCAGCAAAAGTGGCCAATAGAATGGGTGCTCAAACGCCCATTACCGACACTCAGACGCCCAAATTGAACAAGTTCAAAGTTATTTGCAGTAGTTTGGGTGCTTAAGCACCCACACGTAAAAGTGGATTTTTGGATTTCTATGGAGTGCGTATCTTTCCACTTATTGGACTTGGTTTAAAGGTTTTTCTTTCTTGGATTAGGGTTGGGGGGACTTTGGAGGAGGCACTTGGAGGTGACATTTCCTGAGGGTTTTGAGAGAGTTTTTGACGGAGGTTTTGAAGGAAGAAGATCAAATTGGAGACTAAGGGGTCCGAGATTACAAGCGAGTGAAGAGCAAGCCGAAAAGGGGGAAGACATTAAATTGTTTTGGTTTTCATTATTTTCCTTCCTTATCTTTGTGGTTCATCTTAGGATTGAAACTACGATGATGTTGGAATTTTATTGGTTTGATTTATTTTGCATCATGAGTGGCTAATCTCTCTTTTCCTAGAGGATAGATGGATTTTATGTTGAGTTCATGGTGAAATCAATGACTTTCTTATTTGGCAATGCAATTAGGTTTATTTGTGATACTTGGTGTATAAGGTTTTCAATTGATTTATTATCTCTTGGATGATTTTGTAATTAGGGTTTGACACTCGGGAGAGGTAACCCTAATTAGGATTTAAATATCACAACATAAAACTATAGATGTTTTAGGAAAGCTTTTATCTTTTATGAAATATTCAACAAAGAACCATAGATATTCATGCATTCTCATTAGTCAAATTTTTATAGAGATATCAAAATCAGGATTTTTAGAATAGATATTTAATCTATCAATCAGAAGAGGGGGTTAAGTAAATTGGGATTCTCAATTTATAAACTTATGCATTGTTAAATCAGATTTGATTTGAAATTGCCATGAATGAAACATAAAGGAAGTCAATCCTCTAGGATTTCCATATATTGATTTATTCAACACAAAGCTATTCTGTTTAGTTATTAGTTAAGATTTATCGATTTTTAGCCATCTAGATAAAGTTAGAATTATCTATAATGATAGCTACTGAAAAGTTGAAAGACATAACCGCTGTGGATATGACACTCACTCATTACTAAACTATAAAACTTGACTCCATACACTTACGGTATAGATTTTCAGTGAACTACAATTTTATAGCCTTTGTCATAAAACTAACTTATGCTAAGAAGATTGTGTTTCAATCCTTCTACTAAAAGCACATCTGAAATTAAAGTAGAGAGAGGTTAGCTGATCTTACTGATCCCAACTACTCTACCTTTACCATTGTCACCAAAGGTTACTGTTCCACTAGGTTTCATTTTCAACTCTATGAATAGCCCCTTATTCCCTGTCATGTGCCTTGAGCAACCATTATCGATATACCATTTACTACTCTTTGGGGTTCCTGGGCACCCCTGCATAGATAAAGTTAAGGCTTAACTTTTGTTACCTTTTTGGGAATGGGTCCAAGTGGGTTAGTTGCAGGTAATGTTAGTACCCATTATTTCTTGGGTAAGACAGTCTTAACTAATGGATTTTGGGTTGCATTTAATACATTTGCAACTATTTTTGGCACCCAAGTTGTAGTCCTTTTAGGTTTGAATTTTCTATTTTATTGTTATCTACTTCTTTTCTTTGGTTTCATTTTTAACAGAGTGGAAGTCAATGTCTTTTTCAGAGCATTATTCTCAGCTACTACTTGCTCAAGTTTGTTATTGGTGTTCTTATCACTCTTGAGCTTAGAATTTTCTTCCTTTATTTTGGAACATTCATTTGCAATCTTTTTGAGCTCCCTTTTTGTTTCTCTATACTTCTATTTCAAAGTAATAAAATCCAAATATACTTCTTCTAACATTTCTTCATGACTAGGAGTTTCAAAATCAGAATTTACCTACGATTCATAGATTTTCTTGAAGCTGATTCTAGTATGAAGTTCGTCATGAGTGCTTTTGTTTGGAGAGAGTTGACTAATTTACGCTTCATTTTCTTCCTCTTCCTCACTTTCACTTTCATTTATAATGTTCTCTAGCATTTCCCATGCTGCTAGAGCTTTTTTCTTCTTCTGAAACTTTTTGCTAGTTCTATTGTTGTTGTTCCTTCTATTAAAATATGAATTGTATTTCTTCTTTTGCTGATCATTTTGTCTCTTGTCTGGTTCTAGATAGTCAAACTTTATATGTCTAAGTTTCCAATAATTGCAACAAGTGGGTGGCTCTTTCTATCTGTCAATTCTTCCAAAGTTGTTCCTTGAATTGTTTCTAAACTTTTCCTTTCTCAGCATGGATTTGAATCTTCTCATAATCATTGACATATCTTCATCTTCATCTCCACTTGTGGATGCATCAATTTGGAATTCTTCATTTTCTGATTCAGCTTTAAAAGCAATTACTTTCTTGCCCTTTGGTTCTTCTGTATTTTTCTGCTTCATTAATACTTCAAGAGTCATAAGAGACCCATTAGCTCTTTTAGACTCATTATGTCTAGATTCTTTACTTCCTGGATTGCTGTTACTTTAGGCATCCATTGCTTTGGTAAAGATCTTAGAATTTTTTTTACCATTTTGGGCTCTGAATACTTTTCTCCTAAATTTTTTAGCTTATTTGTTATCTTCTAAAATCTTCTGAACATGTCTGAGATAGACTCCGTCTCCTTCATGTTGAATGCTTCATATTCCTACATAAGACAATTTATCTTAGTTTCTCTTACTTACTATGTGCCATCATGTGCAACCTCTAGTTTATCCCAGATTTCCTTTGTAGTATCGCAAGAGGATATCTTGTCAAACTCAGCAAATATAAGGGCATGATAAAAATAGTTCTTTGCCTTAGCATCTTTCTCAACTGCTAGGATGTCCTTAGCAGTGTATTTATTTTTAGTATTTAGGACAATCAAACTATCCTTGATGGATTTCCATAGCTGATAATCTGACGCAATTAAGAAAATTTCATTTTCATCTTCCAGTATTCATAATTTGTACCATCAAATAGTGGAGGTCTGAAAGTTGATTGTTCTTTAGCAGAAGTGTTGTGGAAATAACTGGCCTTAGAGATCTCCTCACAAGTTATATGATTGGAATAGTATCCTGCTTTGATACTAATTATTGGTCCCATTCAAATGGTGACTTAAGAGGGGGATGAATTGAGTCTTTAAAATTTTTGGCCAAATAAAGATTCAAGTGCAAAATTAAAGAAGAGATTAATAAAATAATGTACTTACATAGGTATTTTTATAATGGTTTGGCCCTTCATTTGGGTTCCTACTCCACTTGTCTGAGTTAGCCTTTTCTGCTAAATTCAGGTTCCACTAACACTTGTTGGTTTTGCAAGCTCATGAACTAACTTATACAAGTTTGTTTTTCAAGCTCACCAACAAACTTATACAAGTACTTAGCAAGAGTTCTGCTTACTTTCACTACTTAGAAACAAGTTAACAAACTTGCAGAGATATGCAAAAATGAAAATGTATAAATATTAATACCTCTAATAGACTGATTTTGTACAAAGTTTGAAAGCAATAAATGTAAATAATATAACAATAAATGTAATAGGATTCAGATCTCCAAATGTTTTAAAGTAGATGAACGGCTTTAAATGCTTCTCTGAATGAATTTTAGTGGAGTCGAAAAACATAGAAGGAAAGCCTTAAAGTTTTTTATAAATGCTCTCCTTAATTTTCAATGTAAAAACCATTATATTCTTCGATCTTACTCAATTCATTTTATATTTGAGATTTCTGACTTTTCCTTGGGGCCTTTGACTTTCTCTGCTATGGTAGGCGAAAAATATTTAATGCTGAAAAATATTCGAATTTAAGACCGTTGTACACTCAGTACTATTTCGGAGGCCATATAATAACATCAGACCCTCTGAAGTTGTAAATGACTCATGAAGTTTCTGCATAGCTTAGTACATCACCTTTACTTCGGATGCACCAAAGGTGATCTTTGGAGGCTCCAAAATAGCGTTATTGGAATGGCTTGTTTCGGGATCATGAAGGCCGACTCTGAACTAGTTGACTTCATGATTCCGTGACTCTGAAGCCTTTTACTATTTCTGAAGTAAGCTTTTTGGTGACTCTGAAACATATTTTTGTTTCTGAAATACCTTGTCAACTCTGAAGCTATTTTGGCTTCATTTGACAATGTTGACTTAAGTCCTAAAGTCTAGTTTGTCTCCAAAGTGAGTATATCGATGACTCCAAAGCATCAAATCTGAGCTTCGATGCTGACTCCCTGATCCCATGCTAGGAGCAGGGTGAAGATTGCAATTGTAGGGGTAAAGGCAATAGGAGGGCCAATGTTGAAAAGTAGCAGTAGCTTGTATGAGTGGCCTATTTTGTTTCATTCATCCATGTATTTGTGTGTCAATTGTTTTAAAGTACGTACTCTTTATTTTATCCATGTAACTGTGTGACTTTCATTTTTAAAGTATATACTCTTTCTCCTTCTTCTTCTTCTTCTTGTTCGGTGGAAGAGGATATTCTGGGAAGAGCGATTTGTTCTTCCATTTTCATTTCAATGTTGTTTGTTGTTATGTTTTAGTGTACTTTTTTTGGTTTGTTGTTTTCTTTTCCTATGAGTAATTTGAAGAAATTGATTAGATGTCCTTCATTGTAAAAGATGAGAAAAGCCTATCGCATATGAATACAAGATTTTCTTCTTTGGTTTTCTCATGTTCTTATGGTACTTGGTGAAAAATGCAAGGTTTGTAGCTATATTAGGAAAACCGAATGTAGGGAAGAGTACAAGGTCAAACCGATAGGCCACAAGCTTTCCACTTAAGGTGAGTTAGGCTTGGAAATACCTTTTATAGATGGTTGTTAGCTTATAAACATCTTACTCATTATGGGGGAATTGAAGTAAGCTTATATTTACTTACTTTAACTTGACATTGTTAGCTTTCAACAGTAGTGGACCTCATAACCATGGCTATGCATTCTGATAATGCTTATATTTATTTGATTTCATCTGCATCTTGGAATATTTACTCTAGCTTTTCTTTGGAATAATTTTTTCATCTATAACCTTGCTTGTTTTGTTTTCTAGGTTAATAATTTTTTTAGAGTGACATGTCTTAGTTGTTCTTCCATTTGTCTTTTCAAATCTTAATTCATGTTATGGCTTCCTCTAACCCATGCTCTATAAATAATCCATTTTCAAGTTTGTTTGCTCTACCATTATACTCAAGGTGTAGTTTATGTTGTGAAAAGTGGGTTTTCAAAGCAACATTTCTATGGTTATCCCAAAAGTCATGCTTGGGCATTGTCTGAATCAGCGATGACTTAAGGCTAACTTGGTTGACTTTTTGGAGTTTGAGGTGACTCAGAGGGATGACACTAAACTTGAGTTAGCTTGGTCTCATCCAAATCTTTAAACAATGCTAGATCAAATATTTGGCAAAGGACTGTCATGATAGATCAGTGGAAGTTGGTGATGCTTAACTGTTTTATCCATAGACATTTTCTTATTTCTTTATTTTGTGAATCATTACTAACTAAAAAATCCCACAAGCAAGCTTGTTACTTTCTTTATTAAAAGAATCTTTTGTAACTTCTAATCTGATCTCAGAAATAAAATGCGTAACTCAAAATCACTCAGAAGACACTCAGAACCAGGCCAAAAGCATTTCAAAACCTCTTCAGAATCAAAATAGAGCAATATCAAATATTAGAAGAAGAACAAAAGATGCACAGAAGTAAGTCAGAAGCAACATAATGATGCACAAAAGCAAGTCAAAAACAATACAACACTGCACAAAAGCAATTCAAAAGGACTATCTTATTAAACAAAAGCAAAGTGGAAGTAATGCAGAAGCATCATAATGTTGCTCAGAAATAATAAAGAATTCAATCACTCTATACAAGAGCATCGCAGAATCCCATGGTATTACTCAGAAGCAATACAAAAGATGTTCAATCACATAGAACTAAGATAGAAGGAACTTCGATCACACAGAAGCAACCTAGAAGATAATTCAAGAGATCAGAACCATATCAGAAGAATTTTTGGAGTAATAGAAGTAACGCAGAAGCAAAAATAGCATTACGTAGAAGTAATGCAAAACCTATCATGGTACACAGAAGTAGTGCAGAAATCATGTAGAATCAAGTTAGAAGAAATATCAAAGACATGTTCGATTTAACATGATTAATTGAAGATATATAAGTAAAGACTAAGCTTCGAAAGTGAACTAGAAGATACTCATAAATTCTTCAGAAGACTCAAAGATGACCGCTGAAGAATAACAAAATGGATAGAAATTCTAAAGAGGATACTGCCAGAAATTTACTAACCATAGAAGTTCCACAAAACTACTTTAGAAATTCTGTTTAAGTATAGATTGAAGCATAGAAGTTCTAAGGATGCACTTAGAATTTTTGAACTCCAACCAGTTACAAAAGTCATCACCAAACCTACCTAAGAAGTTTGAAAATGGTGCCAAAGATTGAAAGGCTAAAATTTCAAATCTTATATAAAGAGGATTAAGACGACATCAAAAACAATAGAGAGATTCTACTAAAAATCATTTTGTTGATTAAGAGAAGAGCATTTACAACTTTTCATCATTCAACTCCAACTGCTACGTCACTACCAAAGCATTCAGAATCTTCAACATCAGATCTACATCAACTTCAAAAGGAATTTGACTCTGATCTCATTGCTTACTTTGTTCTTTCAATTAAGCTTTATCTTTCATACATATTAGCCTAAATAAGAGGCATTATTATTGTACATTCATTTTAAAAAACCAAGAGTTAGTTGGTAAGCTTTGCAAAACCAACAATTTGTAAAAATTTCTAGCTAGCTTTGAAAAATCAGTAAGTTAGTTGATAAGCTTAAAAACCAATGTGTAAGAATTTCTAATGAACTTGGAAAACTAGTAAGTTGTTGGTAAGCTTGTAAAACCAATAAGTATTATAGTGGAACCTGAGTTCAATAAAGAAGACTGACTCAACACAACAAAGTAGAGTAGGAATCCAATAAGGGCTAAACCACTATAAAAATACTGTTTATGTGTAGTATGTCATTATCTCTTTCATTTTAAACCACATATGGTCATTTATTGGCCAAAATTTTTAGAAGCTCCATTCACACCCCCCCCCCCCCGTTCCTAGCTACCATTTAGTCAGGGACCAACAATTCTTATATAGGATACTCTTTATGGAGGTTCTATATCTACAAATCAGGTTGCAAACGTTGCTGTTGCGGCATTGCTACACCCAGAGTCCCATTACAAGATGGTGGAGATAGGAATGCATATGTCAGATTCTATGATGATGAAAGAATGTTTATTAGCATGGAAGAGATGGAAGAGATGGACAAATGTACCAGGCTATACATTTGATTTCATATGTTGGCAGTTGGTTTAACCATGATTAATGGTTGTTGTATCCTAATCAATTTGAACACCTTATTCACCACTACCCCCATAATGGAATTTGTTAGTAAGAACTCATCATTATTTGTGAAAAAGAATCCATAAATGATAGTCGCCATCCAAAAAAAAAATAGTATCTACATATCATTCCCTGCTTTCAACGTAAAGATGTACAATTGATGGGGTCATGAAAAAAGAACATAGATAACACCACATTTTAACATTTAAATAGCCTAAATGCCATAATATTTCATACACATTCATTTTGGTTACATTACAGTGATTCAAGTCAATCATACACAAAGATAAGAAAAAATAGTGTCTATTTGGAGAATTTCAGTTTCAATTCCATCCAAAATTTTGGAAAGTGAAGCTTCTTTCTTCATGATATTAATTTCTCTTTTTACAAGCTCTAGTTCCCTCTTTAATAGTGGTACTTCATTACATGCTTTACAAGACTTTTCACTTGATCTTGTTGTCATCCAACTTGCTTCTACACGTGTACCATGTTTATCACTAGTTGATCCCATTACCTCTGATTCATGTGCAGTTGCAAATCGTTGATGATACATGTCACATCATGAAATGTAGTTACAATCACGTTTGCCAGAGATAAATCAATAATAAAATTTATTAAACTATCAATGTCATGATATACAATCAAAATATACAATCAAAAAAGGTAAAGATACATCATAACTATGTGCAAAGAGATGTATCATTATAGGACATTGATAAAACCATCATTGTGGATTTTGACTTGTCTTTGACACGAAAGTATAACATAACCCTCTGCCGCATTTGCAAGGTATCGTAGGTATGGGTAATTATATGAAGACATACTTCTCTATTTTGAAAAATAAGACATAATATGTAATATAAGTTTAAAGTATAAACTTCTTACCTACATTATAAAAATATGACATGGTCTTTAGTAATTTACACAAGTCAAATTAGCAAACAACAAACATTCTTTGTAAAATTGGAGTTACACACCATCAAGCAACTAATACCACATCCAATAAAAAAATTCCAAACCATGACAAGTAGTAACATACTGCCAGCGTCTTTTACAAGCACATTTAGTACTTGAAATCCCTAATACCTTGAATAAATTACATATTTAATAAATAAACAACATCTAAGCATAATTCCTAATACATAATGTTTCCTACATAAAGTTGTAATGTTGTACTTGATGCTTTATTGGACAAAAGTACCAGCGGGAAGGAGAGTGGACACAAAAACCAAATTGAGAAAGTGGCTATGATCAAATGCTAGAAAGTCTTTCACATTTAGCAAGTACAGTATGGGCAAGATCTGATGCTAGACCCACCCCAGTCTAAATTCATTTGACGAAGTCAATCTATTGGTGGGAAAAATTCAAGGAAACCCAGTATGCATGCTTAATAGAGAAGTCTATGGTTCACTTCTAGCTTTGTTTGTAGGCTTATAACTTTAAGATAGACAGAGAAAACACAAGGATGCAATGAAGTAGAGAAATTGCAAAGGAACGATGAAAAACAAGTTTGTGTCATAGCATAGGAAGTCTCTGCCACAACACTAAATCAAAGCAGGAAGAATGGGTGCAGAAAGCAAGTCTATGCTGTGGCATAGGAAATTTGAGTATGGAAAATATGTGCAAGCAGCAATGCCGCAACATAGGAAATCTATGCTGCGACACTAAATTAGAACATGAAGAAATGAGTGGACAACAAGACTAATGCCACTGCACTAACCCAAGATAAGAAGAAAGCTAGCAAAAATAGAGTAAATAGTGTCACAACACTAAATGTAATTTATTCACAGATCATTCCATGTAAATTCAACAACAAACTCCAACTCTACCTTAAGACCAACTCCAACTTAAGGAAGGTGAGCTGCTGGTGTTTTTGATGGTAGAAGATGAGTCGTTGCTCCTATCATAGTGGGAGAAAGGAAATGAAGATTGTTGCTACTTCGGCTATGTCTTAGTGGGGACAAGAGAGAGGAGAAAGGAAGACAAGGGAGGAGAGATCTGAGCATTTAAAGAGGGCGAAGAGATCCGAGTGTTGTAAACTCAAAATGCCCTCTTTTACCATCTGACTTAGGGGCATTTTTGTCTAACAACTTTGGGATATGGCCATCTGACAAAATCCAGCATTGCTAGGCATCGATTTGGAAAAGGATAATGGTTTTTGGGCATAGATTTAAGAAAAGGCATTACTTGGGCATTGATATGGGATTCTGAGGAAGGTTTGGGCACTGACATGGAAAAATCCCACTCCAAGGTCACAGTTCATCAACAATTGCCCATGAAGTGTATAAATGGAGTTGGTCTCACATCGTATGGACTAAAATACCCTTGAAAAAATTGAGGGAAAGTTTCCCTTCTTCAAGCCTTTGGTTGACGAGTTCTCCATTAAGAATAAATCTGGATTGGCTATGATTATACAAATGGTGGTGCCCAAGTTCTTTGGCAATAAAATCAATGGCCATGATTAAGATACAAAGATGGATGAGGAAGGGCTATTGATCAATAGTTTTGAAATACTTATTAAACACATGGCACTTGTCTACCCATGAAAAGAATCTTCCCAAGGAAGAAGATGAAGTGTTATTGTCGAATATTAGCAATACCAGAGGTTAGATTAGCCATTTTCTATCTGGCATAGGGGTTAGCCCAAAGTGCATCTTTTTGATCTAGAGTAGCGTTTTGTTAAAATTCCTATAGGGCATCAGATTACAAGCAGAGTTTTGGAGCTTGTTTGTTAAGGAACTCAATTGTGCCAAACCCATCCTGATGACATGAGTAATTTAAGCGAAATCCAATAATGCTAATACCCTATGGTATTTGGAGTAGACAAAAGCTTGGCATGAACTGATTGTTAATAGTCCAAAATGGGCCAAGCAAGATCAAATTGGCTAGCAAGATTTTGTGGCTAAAATCCACAATGTTGGAGTGCCAAGCCATGTTGTCGTCTTTAAGGTTAAGCAACTTTGTATCCTCTTTAGCCCAGTGATGTCTTACTGAAAAGGTGGGGAAGATTTTTTATTTACACTCTCCAGAGCAAAATACTGGATAAGCTTTTGCCATTGTCATGAACTTCTCACAGACAAAATCACACCTAATGTGCGATTGGCCACTTGGAGCTCTTTTCTATTATGGATACCTTCCAAACACCAGTTTATTCCATCTTGAAAGTAAGTGATAGAAAAAACTCTATTTTGCTTTCTGTTTGCTTGGATTATAGGTGAAAGTATATGGTTTGTATGTTTTAATTCTTCTTATTTTGCCACCTAATACATCAACTAATTCTAACTTGATTTTAGGTATCATTGAGCGGCAATGCCACCTCAAACAAATGTCATAAATTTGAAATATCTTTCAAAATATTTTGAGTAGTATGGTTAGATTGAAGTTTGATGGATTTGGAGGCATTTTAATCCATATAATATATAATTAAGTTTGTTTATGCACTTAACAAGCCTAAGGTAACTAACTATGACCTTGGGAGTATGCTTGAAAAACTTTAAAAAACTAAGGGGTACTTGCAAAAGGCAAAGTATGTGGTGGCAAGTACAATTACCTCAAAACTTAGGGGCACCTATGCAAATTACCCAAAAAAAAAGAAAAATAGATTTCAATAAACACCTATAACAAGGCATCATATGTAGAGAAACAAAAATTTCCACTAGGGCTACCATGTTGTGGGCTTACCTACATTCATGTTCGCTATGACTATCATCAAAGACATATCTTAGTTAGTTGAGCAAGTTACATGGACCCTATATCTTTATTCCCCCTTGTCATGAACACATTAGCATTGAGTTGGAGAAGTTGTGTTCAACATCAATGGAAAGTTTCAACAAAAGTTAATAGATGACAACCTTCCTTAGCTAGGGCTATGCGAAGACAATGGGAATAGAAGACTCTATTGGCACCAAATAAGAGGAGATCATTTTATGATGATTGATGAGTGGATTTCATTCACTCATAAGATACATTTTTATACTTAGATATTTGTTATTCTTATGCAATTGTGTTATGATTTTGATACTTATGATGTTTGTTTTTCAATTAGGTGTTCTAGCATGGGAAGTGGCAAAGAAGGAGAGAATTAGGACTCAAAGACTTGGTGTTTTGGGCATGAAACAAAGAAAAGAGGAGGCAGCAGCACCTAAGCCGCGGCCTAGCATGGCTAAGCCG